>CBVK0100799198.1:0-10782 GCA_900067695.1 Picea abies | reverse complement strand
AATACCTAAAAAAATTGTATATATATTGTATGGTGAATGGTGAAATTCAAGATAATGAATATAAGAAAGGCTTTCCCAGTTGAGGGTTTCCAGTGTAAAATCTTTGTGTGCTCTGTGTATGAGCCATTGATTAAATTCTATTTTCCTTAAGAACCTATATGCATTTCTTTACTTCACAGGTTTAAAACTTACAGTAGGATGCATAATGGAGAAACCAAATTTCACATGGCAAGTAAAGGGAAAACACCCTACACTTTGGATTCAACAAGAAAAATGTGAAATGTAGGAAGCAGGGAGTGAATGAAAAGTTTTGAAAAAAGTGAGATTAGACAACAAAAAATCCCACACTTCACGCTCCTCATGTGGAATAAGGATTGCATAATATGGGCCCATAAACCTTGTAAAAAACCACAACTGAATTGAGGATCATTACTATGTGGAAAACACATAAAAATTAAAATTTTCTACTGACTAATTTTGTAGCTTTCCAACTACATGAAAACACATAGATTTAATCATTATATAATACCATTAATTAAATTCATATACAACATGTTAAAATAAACATGAATGTAGTTTAATAACTCAACACAACATCATATAAATCCTTTTTCAACATAGAGTGAATGCACATCAATTCACTCATACATATAACACATCAAATATGTAAAACACTTATATTTTAAATTAGTTGTGCAACCAACTTCTTGGAACAGACTTTCCACCTAACCATATAATTTTTGTTCCAGATCTCAATAGCACGTCACCCCCGAGTTGCGACTATAAATCCACAAAAGAGAGTGGTCTCTCACTATCCACTAACAGTTTTTGAAATCTCACAACCCACTGGTATTCTCATACAACTATATTGATTTTCCACCAACTCTCTTCCTCTCGACTTGTCCAACCCAAGAAATGTACCCCTTCATTGCTCTCATTCCATCAGACATCCCATTCATTTGTTAGGGTTTTTATAGCACAGGAAACCAAGAATCTCATTACTGGGAAACTCAATGGAGCTCAATGCTAAGAAAACTACTAGAAAAAAATAATAACAATCACCTAGTGTTATAGTCCAATTCACACAAGACTTCACTCTTTAGGCATGACAACCTAACTCTTCAATCTTCTGCTCCAAATACGCTCCAAAATTCTCCCTCCATGGCTTCTCTATCTTCAAGAGTCTTCTTCCCTACTCTCTACTTGTTGTTCATGCAAAAACATGACTATCTAAAATTGTTGTAACTACCCATCTGAATTTCCTCTCTTTTTCTTACTTGCTTGACTTACACTCTTACCAAAACTTATTGTAATCATCCCCCATTCTTCCAATAACTATGGGATGTGACTTCTTACACCCACTCTCTTACATGCATTCAATCATTGGCTTTGGGAACACTCAACAAAAAAATAAAGGTTCATATACCAATAGTACTTTTAGGAAGTGGGTTGAATTAATAGACATGGGTAATTCTCCCTTAGGCCCCTCTCTTACAAATTCTCTTAGAGCCTCCCCCCTCTTGTGGATTAATCCAACCCCTATCTATGTTCATATCCCCCAGCAGTTGGCATCACATTTTACTATTAAAATTCAGAAATACAATTTGCATATACATCGCTTGGCCACACCCACACATTATATCTACATTAAGCATCAATTAAATTGGGGATTATAGAGGGGATGTTACATTCCCCCTCCCGTACAATTTTTCGGCGTCCTTGATGCACTCTATGTCGATATACATGCACAAATTTACATCATAATACTAAGAAATAAAAATTCTACAATTTTACAACTCTAGCAGCAGTTCCAACCAAAATATCGTGTTCCTCTCAACCCATTAACCCAAGGAATGTACCCCCTTCACTGCTCTTAGTTCATTGGGTTGTACCATTCTTTATTAGTTCCCCTGGCATAGGTTGGCTAGGACTCTGAGATGTGATTCTGGAACTTTAGTTGCTCAAAATGGAGTCTTGCATTCTTATATTCTACTTTCTTCAAAATTGACAAAACTTTGTAAGTATTCCTCTCGCATGTTTTCTTCATGCTCCCATGTAGCATCTTCAAGATCATAGCAATTCCAATAAACCTTTACCAACCCTATGGCTTTGTTCCTGAACACTTTGAATTTCCAGTCTAGGATGTGTATTGGTTCCACCCACAAATATCCTTTGTGTACCATCTGGATCACAGTCCAATCAATTATGTGGTTAGGGTTAGGCACATATTTTTTTAATAATGACACATGAAATAAATGATGCACTCGCATGGATGCAGATAATGATAACATGTATGCAAATAGCCCCATCTCTAAGGATTCAAAAGTTCCACAATATTTTGCTTCCAACTTTGGATGGCTCCCTAATATTAGCAAACTTCTCTTTACCTTCACTTTTAATAACATGTTTTCCCACTTTAAAATATCTAAAAACTTTGTTCTTTTCTGCATAAATTTTCTGCCTATCTAGGAAATCCTTTAGATTATGCTTGATCTTTGTCATTTTCTCTTCCATTTCCTTCAACAAATCTGTCCCAATAACTACTTTGTCTGTTGGATTATCCCAACTCATTGGTGTGTTACACTTCCTGCAATACAATGCTTCAAACGGGCTCATTTTTAATGAGGCTTGATACCCATTATTGTATAATTGGATATAATGCTCATTTTTAATGAGGCTTGATACCCATTATTGTATAATTGGATATAATCCTCCCACTTTGATGGTTGGTCCATCACATACATTATGAGCATGTCCTCTATTATTCTATTAGTTATCATTATTTTCCCATCTGCCTCTAGGTGATACATTGCACTAAGATTTAGATTTGTCCCAAATCCTTTAACAAACCTTTCCAAAAATTGGATGTGAATTTGTGGTCTCTGTCTGAAACTATTGTCTTAGGCACTACATATAGCCCGGCAACTTATTTCATGTAGATTTACGCAATATTTGTTGTCTTGTGTGTATTCTTCACTAGAATAAAATGTGATGTCTTAGTCAATTTATCCACCACCACCATGATGGAATCATGATGCTTCACTATTTTTGGTAGCTTTGTAATAAAATCAATTGTAACTTCTTCCCACTTCTATTTTGGAAGGGGCAATGGTTGTAATATTCTAAGTTGAATTTCTATGTTCGGTCTTCACTTTCTAGCACTCTAGACATCTGGATATGTAATTAGCCACTTCTTTCTTCATGCATGGCCAAAAGTATTTGTTTCTTACAACTGCAATTGATTTATGATATTCAGGGTTCCCAACATATGGCACATTATGCATTTCCTTCATCACTATATTTTTCATCTCACTGGAATTCGGCACATATACCTTGCCTCTGTACATGAGAATTTCCTCCTCTTTCAGTTCATAATATTTAAATTTATGTTGTAAATTGCCTTGATGTAATGTTTCTTTTATTTTTAGATATTGTTGATTTGAATTTGTTTCTTCAATAATTTTATCTTTCAGATCATATCTATACATGATGATGATTTCAATATGCATCTCATTTGCTACCCTGCTAAGTGCATCATCCACTTGATTTTCTTTACCTTTTATGTGCTTAATTTCAAAGTCATACTCACTAAGGAATTACAGGCATATAGTTTGCCTAGCATTTAATGTGAGTTGTCCAAACAAATGTTTCATACCATAGTGGTATGTCCTTAGCTCAAATCCCATCCCTGTGAGGTAATGTCTCCACATTTTTAATGCATGAATAATGGATGCTAATTCTAGATCATGGGTAGCATAATTATTTTCATGTTCTTTTAATTTTTGGGACTCATATCATACCACATGATCATTTTGTGTGAGGAATCCACCAAGCCCTTCCTTGCATGCATTAGTGTATGCAACAAAATCTTCATCTAAATCTACAATATTCAACATTGGCACACTTGTCAATATGTCTTTCATGTGCTGAAAAATATCTTCACACTTGGAAGTCCATTCAAATTCCACTCCCTTCTTTTGAAAAGAAGCAATGGGGCTTGCAATCTTTGAGAATCCTTTTATGAATCTTTTCTAATACGCTGCAATGCCCATGAATGATCTGAACTCTCTCACGTTTATTAGCATTGGCCATCCTCTAATGGCCTCTATCTTATTGGGATCAAATCATATCCGATCTGCTAAAATAACAAGTAGTGAATCTTCTTTTGATAAAATATGCACTTACTTAGCTTGTAATACAACATACTGTCTCTTAAAACTTTGAGCACCATTCTCAAATGTTTCTCATGATTCTCCTTTAACTTATAGTAGATGAGTATATCATCTAGGAAAACAATTACAAACTTGTCCAAATATTCTCTGAACACTCCATTCATCAAACACATGAAAACAGCTAGGGAATTTGATAGCCCAAATGGCACTACTGTGAATTCACAATCCTCATATTTTGTTTTGAATGTTGTCTTGCTAATATATTCTTCCTTTACCCTCACTTGATGATAACCTGATCTCAAGTCAATCTTGGAAAATATTCTTGCACCTTTTAGCTGATCGAATAAGTCATCAATTCTTGGCAAGGGATATTTGTTTTTTTATGGTGACCTTATTCAGCTGTCTAAAATCAATACAAAGCCTTAAGGTTCCATATTTATTCTTTACAAAAAACACTTGGGAACCCCACGGTGACACACTTGGATGTATATACCCCTTCCTTAACAATTCTTCAAGTTGCATCTGCAAATCCTTAAATTCTAGTGTACCCATTTTGTAAGGTGTCTTGAACACTAGGGAAGCTCCTAGCACCAAATTAATAGAGAAATCAATGTCTCTCTTTGGTGGAAATCTCAGGATTTCCCCAAAAAAATATTCAAAAGAACTTAAGACCAGATAGTCCTCAATTCTTACCACTTTATCTCTGGAAGACTCTTCCATATGGGCTACAAATATCTGACATCCTTTCTTGAAACTCTTTTTCAACTACATAACTGAAATTTCTCTAATAGTTATAGATCTTAGAATTCCTTGAACTTTGCCTTGTTTCCCTTCTTCATCAAGACAAGTGATTGTCTTTTTGTAATATTCTAGGACCCCATGGTGTTTTTCTAACTAGTCCATGCCAATTAGACAATCATATGAACCCAATGGTATGTTGTTCACATATACCTTTGTGTTGAGTCCATTCATGTCTATTACAAAATCTTTAAATAGCTCATCGATTTTCCTCTTAGCCAATTTGGCTAATTGAACTAACTAAGATTTCTTATTCTCACTCCTTTGCAAGTGAAATCTTTCAACAATGTTAGAGTTTATGTAACTATGGCTAGCTACAAAATCAATTAAAATTACTATGGATTGGTCATCAATCTTACCTTCTACTTCAATCATGGGGAATTGATATTCCCCTTGCTTGGTGTCCAAGGCTACATAAATCATTGGCATGTTTCCTCCCATGTATTCAACTATTTCATCGTCCTGAATGTTTTGGATAGTTATCATTCTTTCTCCTTTGTGAGGGAAGTCCCTATATAAGTGATTTCCCTCACATCCCCAACATTGTACATTGTTTCCTTGGCCTTTTCCCAAATGAATCTGGATTCTTGTGCTCATTTTTGGTTGACTGGACTTGTTTATTTGCTTGGGAGTTGTTCTTGAAACATGGTGTCTTAAAACCTTTCTGCCTTTGATCCTTTTTACCCTTCATATTGTCATTCCAAGTTTTTTGGAAAACTAGCCTTCCTATGTTGTTCTCATAAAGATGTTTTTATCTCCTTATGGATTCCTCCAAAGTCCTAGGATTATCATATTGTATCTTTTCATTGTCGAAGGAGGGTAACCCACTCATAAACCTTTCGATTTTTACCTTCTCATCCTTTATGAAGTCAACATATTTCAGCAACTCAAAGAATCACTTCACATATTCATCCATTGTCATACTTCCCAATTTGAGTTCAAATAAATATTTCATCTTCCTTTCATAATAATGCTAAAACAAATATTTCTCTTAGAAATATCCTTTGAACTACATCCATGATATCTTCTTCTCATCAAGGTGTTTGGCTTGCTTAAGTTGATCCCACCACATGGTTTCCTTTCTTTGCAAGTGGTAGGTTGCAATTCTAGATTCTACCCTTGAGGGGTAACTATGAAACTAGAAATATTTTTACATTTCTAATAGTCATGCCTCGACTTCTTCTCATTTCCTATTCTCACCATTGAAAGTTGGTGGCTTTATTTTCCTTATCTCACCTTGCAAGATGTCTAGCTCATGCCTTCTTCTATGCCTTTTGAAAAGAGACACACTAGGGCTACTCCCTGGCCCTGAACTTACATGAGTTCTTCTAGTATATTTCCTTGGAGAATGATGGAGCCTACTCATGCTCTTGATTTTCTATCATTCCCATGATCATCCCTTTTTCTATGGGATCTTGGTGCTCTCATTTTTCTAACACTAGTTTCTTTTTTGGTGCCAGATTATTTGTTAACTTCCTTATGCAACATATTAAAACTCTAAATTATCTCTTCTTGAGATTTCATAATCTTTTCACTATCTTCCTTATAACTCTTCGCTTCTCTATGTAGGCTTCTCATAGTTACAGGCTCATGGATGCCTCTTCTTCCATTAGACTTTGTTGTAATATTTCCAATGTTGATATGCAGACCTATGACCTCCTCCTCATGGTTCTAAGATCCATGGGCATATTCTATGATTCCAGTCCTCATATAAGAACCAAAGTTGTTTTCATGTACCTCTAATTATGCAAGAAATGTGCATGTACTAATTATTGTTAGTACATCCATACTATAAAATATTTCATTAATTATAATACAAGTTATTATTTATCTCAATTTACAAAAAACAAAATGCACTAAGTCAAAATATTATTCCTTAGACACTTTCATCCATGAAATATCTCTCCAATGGCTATACTCATGCCTCATTCTAAGTTCTAAGTGAAAAGTTACAACATTCACATGCTACAATTTCCACTCACTCACAACTGAAGAATTTCATTTATTACGTTCTGATAAAATTTTAGTTCTCAATTCAAAAAAATTAGTGGACAGATGTATTCTCCTCCTCGATACCTTTACATCGACTATTTGTTTTCCCAAAACCAATCTCCAAGCTAAAAATTTATGGTCTAAGGAAGTATAGATTGTTTTCCCATTTTATCCATGTATGCTACATGTGTCTTCCTTCTCTTCCTACACATATTTACATACCCAGATTCCAAATATGGATCCATATATATATATTCTTTGGTCCATTATGTTTCTATAAACTACTCATGTGCTCCAAACAAACTTCAGAGCAAGGATTTATGCCCTCTACAAGTAAATTGGTGCCAAAATTATACCCTTAATTGTTTCAATTGTAACTTTCTCATACGAGCTCTGTTTTGCGCCTGGAGTAGCTCGTTGGAAATATCTCTCTGGTTTATTTTATTTAAGTTGTAGAAACATCATGTACCTAAGGTACCATGTTCTTGTAAAAAATAACTTCTTAAAAACATCGTTTAGGGTCTCAAAATCACCCTGCAAGTTTAAGACCTTCAAAAATATGAAAATTTCATATAAAATTGATTATTTTACTATTATAACAGCCTTTTAATCTAAGTCATCGATCTCGAAATCAGGGGCAACATCATATGTTGATATGACCTGTATCGGTGATTGACATTTTCCTTTGGTTGCATGCAACACCCTGCCAAAACCATCGACTCGATCATTGGCCATCAACCCTTTCCTTTGGAAACTGACTTGCAAGACATTGCTAAACTGATCGGCCTAACCATTGGCCATCATTTATTTCTTTGGGATGAATGAATTTATTTATCGATTCAATTGACCTGATCATCGACCATCGACCATTTCTTGCCTAACATGGAATAACATGTAGATTATAATGTGGCATGACATGGGGATGATGACATGGCACTCTGGATGATGTGGAATGACACATGGATGATGACATGGATAGACACATGGATGTTAATATGGAAAGACACATCATCATTCTCTTTATTTCATCAGTGATCGGAAACTTCTCTTGGAAAATTGAACACTTTGCTAAATCGACTTACTCCTGATCATCGACCATTAGAGATCGGCGATTTCTCTTGGTCGATCGAAATCTTTTTCTAATTTCCCTAACCCCTAATCATCGACAATCAAAAATCTATGATTTCCTTTATATGCATGAAAATTTTCACCAATTTACTCCAACCCTTGATCATTGACCATCTACGATCTGTGATTTCCTTTAGATGCATGAAAAATTTCACCAATTTATTCCAACCCCTGATCATCATCCATCGACATTTTCTATTGGTAAACTAAGACTCTTCACAAATCTCACTGATCTAACCATCAACCATAGGTGAATTCTATTGGCGAACTCTGACACTTAGAAAATTTTGACCAAATCCTAGATGAATCTCGGTCGTTTATCTTCCATTCAGAATGATATTGACCATTGATCTGTTCCAACTTCCAAACTATCAAAAATGAATCAAGACCATCTATCTATCTCATTTTCCCAACTGTTGAAATTGAATCTCAGTCATTGATCTGCTAGACCTTACCAAAATCCAAAAGAGCTTATAAGTTTTTAAATCTATTTACAATGAATCTAGGTCGTCGATCTTAAGATCAAACACGATCTCGGTCGTTGATCCATAAAACTTCGAACAACTCTACAATAGTCATTAAAACATGAAATTTGACCTTCCAAGTCAAATTTTATCTCTACAACCTGCAAAGTGATGCCATTAAACCTCTCTTTGATGGTTCTAAGGCATATGAAACTTGAATTTTCTCATGAACTTGGGTATTTCACTATGAATTTTCACCGTTTTCGCCCAAATTCATTACAGATCAAAATATGTAACAACGAAATTGCCCAATTCTCACTGGTTCTTGGCCCATACAAGCTCGTTGTTTGAACCAGAAGCTCTGATACCAATCTGTAACAACCCCTAGTTGAATTGAGAATCATTACTATGCGGAAAACACATAAAATAGAATTTTCTCTGCTAAGTAATTTCATGTAGCGTACCAGCTATGAATTACACACAAATTTAACTATTGTATGATACCATGAACTAAATGCATATACAACATTCTAAAATAAAAATAAAATGTAGTTAATAAACTCAAATACAGTAGCATACAAATTGTTCTCCAACGCAGAGTTAATACACAACAATTAAACTCATAATGCAACACAAAAACAAGATAAAACACTTATCTTTTCAAAACTATTGTGCAACCAACTGCTTGGGATGGATGTTCCACCCAACCATAGACTTGTTGTTCTAGATCTCAATAGAAATTCACCCCCGAGATGGGGCTGGCAATCCACAAAATAGGGCGGTCTCTTATTGTACACTCATAGCTTAGAAAATCCCACAACCCACTGGCATTATCCTCAACTATCCTAATTTTCAACCAGCTCTTTCCCTCTTGACCTACCCAACCCAAGGAATGCACCCCGTCATTTCTCTCAATCCATCGGTTGTCCCATTAATTTATCAGGGTATCTCTTGCACAAGTAACCAGGAATCTCGCTATTGGGAAACTCAAGGGAGATCACTTCTAGGAAAAGTACCAAGAAAACAACAACAATCACTTGTTGTTACAGTGCAACTGACACAAGATTTCACTCTTCATGTCTGATAACCTGGCTCTTCATTCTTTTTCTCCAAATACATTCCAAAAATGCTCGTGCATGCTCCAAAATTCTCCCTCCATGGTTTCTCCAGCTCCAATGCTCTTCTTTCTCTTCTCTCATTGTTTTTCATGCAAAAAAATTGATTGTCTAAAACTATTGTAACTGCCCATTCAATTTGTTTCCTCTTTTTTCTTGCTTGCTTGACTTACACACTTATCCAAGCTGATTGTATTCAGCCCCCATGCTCCCAATAAATATGGGATGTGACTTCTCACACCCACTCTCTTAGATGTATTCAATGATTAAGTTATTCTATACTCAAGGGAAAATTAGAATTTTAATACATAATGATAATAAAATTCAGGAATGTGGTTGAATTAATAAACATGGGTAATTATCCCCCGGGGTGTAGAATAGTCGGTGATGGAGTGTACTATTAAGGCACTCCATTATGTGAAGTCATTGATTTGAAACCCTCTACTAGCCGTGTGTTTTGTGTGAGGGACCATGTTGGCATATCTAGGGTTATAGTGGTAGCAGTGAAGTAACACGATCATGTGTCGCGCAAGTACGTGCTCGACTAGTTGTTGATTTCCCTAGTTAAAAATAAATAAATAAAATAAAATAATAAATATGGGTATTTCCCCCTTGGACCCCTCTATTAGACATTCTATTATACCCTTACCTCTCTTGTGGATTAATTCATCCCCCATCTCTGTCCATATCCCCTAGCAGTTGGCATCACATTTTATTATTAAAATTCAGAAATACAATACACATATACATCGCTTAGACACAACCATACATTATATCTACGTTAAAAATTAATTAAATTGGGGATTATAGAGGGGATGTTGTAGCATGTAACATAGGCATCCAAACCAGGTGATTGACCCCAAGACCTCCTACATGAAACTCAAAAACTCAACCACTCAAGCTAACCCACCAAGATCAAGAAAAAATAAATTGAATGACATCCTCCTTGAGATTACTATAATATGATTATTGGTAATTGTTGAAATATTGTAACTGCAGGGAGTATTCTATTTATTATTGAGTTATTATTCATCTGATCAATCCCCTTTCATGGATTTATCACGTCAGGCATTGTAATTGACCAAATCCCCTTTTTCAGATTGGTCAAACCCT
>CBVK0100799197.1:0-10782 GCA_900067695.1 Picea abies | reverse complement strand
AAAATACATCCAGAGTGAAAATTTTCCAGTCAATAGATGATCCTATGAATCATAGGGTTATAACAGAACCCAGAGATTTATTTTCACCATAGGGAATTCTTAGTCCGACCCTTCAATCGACAGAGCTTTAGTGTAAATTAGATTCTCGTCACACGACAATCACACAACCTCAAATGAAGCTTTTGCATTTTGATCAGACTTAGTTTTCATTTTGTGTGTGTGTGTGTGTGTGTGTGTGTGTGTGTTAAAAGATCTTCAATTTTTCATTGTAGATGGCGAACATAATTTACAATAACCTACATTTGGTATGACACTGCACATTTTCCCTACATAACAAGAGATCAAACATCTAAATAAAAATCTAATGAGAACCATTCATGTCAAAACCCTAAAAACCATCCAAAGAAAAACATACCCGAAGACTTTCATCTGGGAGAAAAGATATGAGCATTGAAAAAAGTACATTCATGTCTTTACAACATTGTCTTTCTATCATTTTGTGAGTCATTTTGTTGTATGGGATGACACCTTGTAATCCATTCTAATACTGTCAAGATGGTCGGTAGGGGTTTCAAAGCTGCAGTGATGGACGAGGTTTCGGAGCTACAACCGTGGACGAAATCACATCTGGAGGCATGATGGATATTATAAGTTGGGGGATCTTAAAGTGGTTGAGTTTGCGGTGATAGAAATGGATAAGAACTCAATTCACTTTCAACATCAAACTTGTTTATGACATTGTTACAATAGACAAATTCTAAATCAAACAAATAAGGAATGCTCATCCTTGAGGTTAGAAAATTAAGAAAAAGTTGCCAAGGATTTACAAAAGAGATAGTGGGTCAGTGATCGTCTGCGACAAGATTTGTGCTCGATCAGTTCGGATTTCCAGTTAAGAACAAGATTACATATCAAATCTTGAGAAACAACTGCGGATGGCAATATACCTAAAGATATATTATCAGACTGAGGACCTGTGTCCCTAAAAGAGATAGTGGGTCAGTGATCGTCTGCGACAAGATTTGTGCTCGATCAGTTCGGATTTCCAGTTAAGAACAAGATTACATATCAAATCTTGAGAAACAACTGCGGATGGCAATATACCTAAAGATATATTATCAGACTGAGGACCTGTGTCCCTCTTCCACCTAAACCAAAGAATATCGTTGAGTAGCTCAACCGCCCTTCCCTTAATGTCGTTTCGTTCTCGGCTCCAACAAACCGACACTTGACAGTGGGGGAAATAAGATTGGTTTCCTTAGAAAAGACAAGATGGAGTTTCCTTTCCTTCAACAACCAAGAGACATTTAGTCATCGATTGCAATCGAACATCCACTTGTTAAATATTTTTGGTAGCATTTTCACTCATTTTAGTAAAAAAAAAGTGGTTGATGCCCATGCCCATAAATAAATACTACTCTATTCACAATGCATTCACCCATCGATCAATCCCTCGTTGGTGCAGACTGCAGATGAATGATGTCACGACCTTAGTATGAGACCCTTGCGGGCCATGAATTGCTTGTCTCCACAAAATAAGGTTTCACATCCACCTAAGTAGTAATGCTCATCAATACCTCTCAGTCCACAACTGGATGCCATGCATTGTGCTATCTGTAAATCAATGCTATTTCCAAGTTTCCACGTGGGCAAAGTTCATGTTGAAATGATGTGAGGTGACATTGTCTGCTATTTATTAAATATATATTTGTTTTTCAATATGCAGAATAAAACATTTTTTCAATAGACTCAAGCTTTACAACAAAGAGTACGATACATCCTTAAAACTAATATTTGTATTTTTTCCATGAAAAATCTGGTAGTGCTCCTTGTAGAAAATCGTTCCCTTTGAACCAAGGTATATTCATAGAATACTTATAATAATTAATTTAATATATATATATATATATATATATATATATATATATATATATATATATATAATCACATTGTTGAAGCTCCCATGAACTCAAACTTTTTTGCATTTTATATAGTATGCTCATGGTGTGTTAAAATGTGTATCTTGTTTAATTTTTTTTAGATACAAAGATACTAAAATGCAAAAAAGTTTGAGTTCATGGGAGCTTCAACAATGTGATTTATGATATTATTGTCTAATTGTGATCATCGTTCATTTAGTTATACATTATATGAGTTCGTGAGAGATTTAGCTATGTTGGTGTATAATATGTCATGTAAAATATATTGCAGCCCATATATATATTTAAAACATTTAGTATATAATACAATCAATAGAGATTCACTACCATGAACAAACAACCCCAAAAGTCTCGATAATAGTAACGTGAATTAGAGATCCTCACATGGCGCCAATGTTAATAAATTAGGTTTTCTATCATTTGACTATGTAAAGTGAGTATGCTATTTGTTTTAAAATTTATAAACATAATTTAACTATAATTTAAAATATTATTTTTTTATTAATAATTTTAATAAATTATTTTTAATTTACTTAATCATATATATTATGATGATTAATTTTTTAAATTATTATTATTTTTAAGCATATAATTACATATCTTCCTAACATTAAGTTGTAAAATATGCATTTTCTCCTTTAAAAACCATATTAATTTAATCCATAAACCTATCACGTCCCATCATCTGTTGGAAATCCATTGCTATACTCCCTTTTAAGGGATGCAACAAATAATTATTTTTCGAAGAGTCCTTGTGTAAGCAAGGACGGAAACATAATTCGTATAAAAGAGATGCTCTTTCTAAAGAGCATGAGGAGCTTTCGCCTATGTTCAGAGTTTTGAATGTTGTATGTAAACGGTTCAGTTTTTTTTGCCTTTGCCATATGAACAAATTATATATTAATATAATGAGCAATTTTTTTTTTGTAAAATATGATGAACTTTTCCGTGTTTAAATGTTATAAAGGACTTTTCCTGACAAGTTTATACTATACACTCTTTCTTATAATTATTTTTTAAATTTCAATATTGTGTTTTCAATATTAGAATATTTAAATTTCAATATTGTGTTTTCAATATTAGAATATTGAAAGCACAATATTATAATATTAGTCTGTGATTTTGGTTCTTGGTGATGAATAGGTGCTCTTTGTAGTGAACAAAGTCATCTTCATTTATGAGAAAAATGTTAATAATGTATTAAAATGATAATAAATAAAATATTAAAATAAAAATATAAATTAAATAATTAATAATAAAAAATAATAAAATATTATTATATTAAAATAATAATAATAATAATAATATATTAATATATTTTATAATATTAATATTTTTAATATTTTTAATATTTTAATATTAATATATTAAATCAGCATACATCTATCTTAATCTTAGATTTATAAGTATAAGTTTTGATAAGGATCCAATTTTTCTAGATGAAATCATTTTTTAGAGTTTAGCAGAAGATCACTAACCCACTATCTTGTGCAGAATTGTGAATTGTGAGGGCTTATGTCTTGTTTCAGAGGCTTATTGTTGTCATGTTCTTCTAAATTGTTTGTCTTTGCTTAATAACTACATGGTAAGGACTAGCTACTATGCAACTTCACTTGTTATTAAAGTTTGTTATTATTTGAGAAAAAAATTGAATTTAAATTGAATTTAAATTTATTTTTTAATTAATTTTTGTACTGGGTACTATGCAACTTCACTTATTAGTGAAATTGGTTATTATTTGGAAAGAAATTTGAATTTAAATTTAATTTTTAATTAATTTAAGTTTTTAAATGTTAATAAAATAATGTTGCTCACTTATAATTTGATAATTTTTAGAAATTTTATGTATTTTAATAGTTTTACTATATTTTCATTTTTTATAATTAAATATAAAAATAAAGTTATTTTTTTATATAACTTCAGAGTGTGTCATGTTAATTTTATATATATATTGTGTGCATTTGTATATATAAATAAAATTGAAAACTTTTAAAGATGCTTAATGGTTAAGAAAATGTGTGTCCTCCTAGGTTATAGGTTCAAATACATAGCGGTAGGGTGTGTACATCTTCGTAGACTTTAGCAATCAAATCTCTACATGGAGGGGGTCCCTTGTTCCATAAACAAGGGGGCCTCATACACCAATTTGGTGTCTAACTGAGCATGATCTTAAAAATATATATTAATAAATTAAAAAAAATAAATAGTTTAAACTAAAATATCCAAGATTGAAGCATTAAGACTGAAAACTCCAAAGTTATAAGCATTAAGAGTAGAAACTCCAAAGTTGCAAGTGAAGATTGGGGATATGAGTCCATGAGAGAGGAAGAGAAAGAGTGATAAGGAGAATTAATATATTTTCTTGTTTCCTTGATCTTATCAGAAGTTATTCAACTTTACCTTATGATTAATAAATCTTTTTTATCTTTGGAAGATAGTTGTCAAAGTAATGATATGTGTTCTCCTAGAGAAGACTTGTAATCTTAGTTTCCTTGCAAGTATTAAGTTGTATTTTAGCTATGCAAGGGTCACTATGCAAAGGTATGTGGAATTGATTATTCTCTAAGTTATCTTCTTAATACATAACCTATACTTTCTTTCTCTTACCCATACTACTCCATAATGATGTCATATATATGTAGAAACCATTGCTAGCAGCTAGAAATCCATAGTAATCAACGTAAGATATTTCCTTGCTTGCACTACAATATTGTAGAGAAAGGGATTTATTGAGAACTACATTGCATGAAAATGAACTTTTACTCCTTTCTTGGTGTTGTGTAGGGATAAGAGGGGAGAGTGTGGCTAGTTAAGATGGATTGTTGTGCCTGGAGGAATTATAGTGGTATTTTCCTTATATGTGCACTATGGGTTGAAATGTGATTGAAAATTCAAAGATAATCATTGGGAATTTTTCCTTATGGTTTCATAGCCCCAACTTGGGGGTGGCCTCTATCATAGAATGCCCATGGTTGGGTGGAAAAGTGCTCATTTGTATCTAGTTGGTGGTTAATTTTAAAAACTATAAGTGTTTATTCTTGTGATTTTATTAATCACTTATTATTCATTTATGTCATTAATCTCTATAATGAATGATCTTGGAGGCCCATGTACTTTAAAAGTTCAAGTTGACCACAATGGTGTAAATAAAATAATGGAAAACCTACAATCATATGTATATGGTCCATGAATGTAGAATGAGGCTTCCAAGCTTGTTTGGGGTTGTACAATATACAACACTTTAAACAAACAAATAATAAGTTGGTTATATACATTCATCTTCTAGTGCCTTCAAGGCCTTGGGAAAAAATATATATGGACTTTCTTGATGGGATGGTGAAAACCAAGCATCAATATGACTACATTTTTGTCCTTATGGATCATTTTAATAAAATGATGATTCTTATTCTATGGAAATAGACAATATTCAATCCTCAATGATGAGGTAACAATATACAACACTTTAAACAAGCAAATAGGAATTTGGTTCTATACATTCATCTTCTAGTGCCTTCAAGGCCTTGGGAAAGAATATTTATGGACTTTCTTGATGGGATGGTGAAAACCAAGCATGGATATAACTACATTTTTGTGCTTATGGGTCATTTTAGTAAAATGATTATTCTTATTCTTTGGAAAGAGACAATAGGAAATCCTTAGTGATGAAGTGACAATATACAACACATTAAACAAACAAATAGGATGTTGGTTATATACATTCATCTTCTAGTGCCTTCAAGGCCTTGGGAAACAATATCTACGGACTTTCTTGATGGGATGGTGAAAACCAAGCATGAATATGTCTACGTTTTTGTGCTTATGGATCATTTTAGTAAAATGGTGATTCTTATTCTTTGGAAATAGACAACGGAACATCCTTGGTGATGAGGCAACAAAACTCTTCTTTATACATGTGGATGGGTGAACTTTAATTGAGTTTATTAATTACATTATTTATAAAAAGAAAATTATTTCTTGAACATCTTTGAACTTTGTTATGGAGCCACATAAATACCAAAGCAATATATAACACAACACCTTACTTTTAATTAGATCAACAAACCAAAGTAGTAAATTACATATTGATACATTAGTTGAGACATTATAAATCCAAATTGTAAGAAAAATTTATACTTATATGATTGTTACAACATGACCATTCATAGATACACCAAAAAATCACCTTTCAAAACGTTATTGGAATTTCTTATCTAAAATTTATTTGATACAAAGTCATAAAAAATGATAAATGATAAAAATAACAAGTCAGGTAAAAGCCACACCCCATTTTTCTTAAGTACCCAACATAATGGATGACCCACATCCCACAAGGTGATACACTTCTTACACTTCTTTATTAATTACCAATACAATGGGTGGTCCGCATCCCATAAGGTGACATACTTCTTTCTTAAGTACCAATACAATGGGTGCCCTACATCCCACAAAGGTGATCACTTAGCTTTATAATTCATTACATCGAATAGTTATTATACCTATCTTTTAATTTATTCATGTTTTAGCAAGAACACCTTACATATCCCTAGAATTTCTCTCTTGCTTCATTTCACAAGAATGAGCTATTAAAAACAATTTTTTTCCATCTACTATATTCCTTCAACACATTTTCCCTTTATTAAAGAAGATCTCATCATAAGGAATTTTTCTAATTTTAGGAATCAGTTTTGGATGTAGTTCCCGACTTTGACACTCTATATGTTCATGTTTTATGTAATTGTCACATTAGTTGACTTACTTTTATCTTCTTATTTAATGTTAGCTTTTTGTATACTTGTTATAGATTTATTTGAGTCATTTTGTGCAAATGCATCTCATTGGCTAATGATTGATCATTAAGCAATTTTTTGTCTTTCCATAATTTGCTTTCTCCAGAGTTTAGGACATGTTGTGAGTTGTTTCCATCTATCTCGCGGGCTCTTCATGAGTTGCCTTAAGGAAACACATTGACACCTTTGTAAAACGGAAAAATAAAATAAAATGTACTAAATGCATGCTCCTAAGTGGAAAGTATGAGATTTGTACACATATACATGCCCTAATTTCTACCCCCAACTACCTTAACTTCATTCCTTGGGTATAAATATGAGTTTTTCATCTAAAAAAGGGGTAAGAGTCTATTCACAAGTATATGATGGAGAAATTGCAATATGATAAAAGCTTGGATTTATATTGTTCTTCCCCTATTCAAAGTCTCTAGGCCATGAAGGCACTTTTGGCTTTGAGTTGGGTTAAAATTTTTCAAAGGTTTTGCTTAAACATAGTAAAGTCAGAGACTATATATGTAGTGTAAGAAGCCACACAGTCCAATTAGGAGGATCTTGGGATCTGGTGCTAAAGGTGTTATTATATTTGTTGTTGGCACCTTCGTGGTTGGTAAATCTAAGGGACTCGATCGGATTTGAAATTGTGACTGATGGTATCCCCATTAGCAACATGCCTTCAGCATATGGTTCAATCGATTGAGCTAAGCATTTGTTTTTACACACACATATGTTGGCAATGTGCCATATAGGGCCTCATTAGAATATAATATGTAACATCCCTACTATAATACTCATTTTAATGTATGCATAATGTAGATATAAATATGGCTATGGCCAAGTGATGTAATATGTGAATTGTATTTCTATTTTTTAATGAAAATAATGTGATACCAGCTGCTGGGAATATGGACAGATATGGGGGTTGATTTATCCACAAGAGAGAGGGAATCCCTAAGAGTGTCTAAAAGGGATCCAAGGAGGAAATTAATTATGGGTATTAATTCAACCTAGATTTCTGAATTTTATTATCATTGAGGATAACTTCTATTTTATGTTGAGTGTATGAGAGCCCAATCATTAAATACTTGCCATGGGTGGGTGTATAAGTGACATGCATAGTTATTGGAAGCATGGTGTTGTTGTACAATCAACATTGGGCATACCGAGAAGTCAACTATCTTGGGAGAATAGAGAAAATTCATATTGGAGGAGAATAAGCAGTTTTTCACATTGAGTTTTGCATGAACAACAAGGGGAGAGCAAGGAAAAAGAGGTCTGGAGATAAACCAAGAAGGTTGGGAGAATTCTAGAGCATGCTAGAGAATTTTTGGAGTGTATTGGATATGGAAATTGAAGATCCAGGTTGTCAGTCCTGAAGAGTGAACTCTTGGGTGAGTTTCACTAAAACAATAAGTGTTGTTGTTGTTTTTCATGGCAGTTAGTTCCTTTGAGTTCCCAACAGAGAGATTCCTTGTTACCTATTCCAGAGATACCATGATAAATGAATGGGGTGCCTAAGGTAATGAGAGCAATGAAGGGGTACATTCCTTGGGTTGGGCAGGCCAAGAGGAAGAGAGATGGAGAAAATTTGGGATAGATGTAAGAAAATACCAGTGGGTTATGGGTTATATAGTTGTGAGGGGACTATTAGAGGCACCATTCTCTTGTGGTTACTAGCCCCATATCGGGGGTGACTTGTTGTTCATATTTGGAGAAACAGGTCTATGGTTGGAGGGAACATCATTCCCAAGAAGCTGGTTGCACAAACGATTTAAAAAGATAAGTGTTTATCTATTTTTCTGAGTTATCTTATGAGTTTTATGGTTATGATTTATCCTATACATGAGAATGGTTTTTATGTGATTGTAGATCTTTTTATGGCTACATTATGTTATTTTAGAATGCTATAGACTCATTTAGTTATGGGTATCATAATTTAGTTAAAGATGTGTTCAATTCACAGCTGGTAAGCTACATGAAATAATTAGCAGAAGAAATTTCAATTTTATGTGTTTTTCCACAAGTAATGTTCCCTGGTTGAGCTAGGGAACATTACATAATCACAAACTAATAAACACTCAGCGAAAACTAATCAATCTACCCATCACAATCATTTCAAAATTGAAAAATATAAAAGTGGAAACTAGAATCTAACCTACTTATATGTATATGAGTTAGTAAACTATTTAATGTCATTATATACATAGCCATATAACAATTTGAAAGATTAAATAAGAATATTTGATATATATATTTCAAATCTTTCTATCATTTAGAGAATTGCATTTTGGGTTTTTACCTAAAGTGAGATTGTTACAAAAATGAATATTGGGGATGGATTATTAGAAAGGTAGAAACCAGGATTTCGATTTGGGTTAATCGGATCTTGTCAAGAGGTAGTAGGTTGACCCTTCTTAAAGTTGTCCTAGAGAGCATATTGGTGTATTGTAACTCTATTATGGTGATCCCCAAAGGAGTGTTACAAAATATCAGGAGAATAAGTTTCCAATCCCTATGGGAAGGAAAATAATTCCCAGTGGGACTACACCTTGTGCGTTGGTCGTCTATAGCTATTCTAAAATAACTTAGGGGTTGGGGGTTAAAGGAAATTTGTCCTTTCGCATAGGCCCTAGTAGGAAGGAACCCCTAGAGGTTAAAACAAAGTAACACCAAATGGGTACATGTTATGACCTCAAAATATTTTCCCAACATGATAATCGCAGAATGTTTTCGATCCTTGATAAAATCCTCAAAAGGAACATTAGTGTAGAAGGAATTATTGCTGATTTCCCGTTGGTGGGTGAAAGGATGGCTTGGAAGGTGGGAAATGGCCATAGAATCTTCTTGGGGGAGGACCCTTGGCTAGCGGTAGGAAATAATTTCAGACTATCAGAATCCCTTGTCTACACCCTCCGATATATCAAAATAGTGACCCTATATGATGCATGTGTCGGGACCCCACAACTGAGATGGAATTATGGGTGGAAATATGCATATAGCCTTGGTATCGAGGATGATATAGCAATGAAATGGAACTCATACATCAGTTTTTTATGTGAAAAATACATCATCGTGGATGAGGAATCTATGGACTCCTTATGGTGGACTCAAAACCCAAAACATGGATCCTACACAACAAAGCTGGGTTACAGATATTGGCAAGAAGAATGACACCAAGGCCATAGAAATTGGTGGTGGAAACCACTTTGGAAGTTTAAATCCTCCCCCCATATGCAAAGTAACCATGTGTCTTGGCCTCAACAATATGTTGTTGACGTGGGACAACTTCATAAAAATAGGTTCAGTTGGTCTGAGTCATTGTCCATTATGCAAATCCAATCCTGAAACAATTGATCATCCTTTTATCACTTGCCTATTTGCAGGTTAGGTATCGAAGACGATCAAAAATAAGTTGTAGACAAAGTCTGGATGGAACAACACATCACTGGAAGAATGTTATAAATCCTAAGTACATGATAGGATGATAAATCAATATATAGGTCTCCCAAGTATGATGATCTCTAACATATGGTGGGAAAGGAATCAAGAAGTGTTCAAAGACAAATCAATCATCCCATAGGTCATTGATGTTGTAGCATCTCCATCCACCTAATGGGCTATGCCACTTAAAAATTCTAAACTCTAATACTAATTTAAATCACATGGTAATGTCCCCATTACCAACAACTCATCAAATTACTCTTGTGACGTCCCCAACCCCAAGATGGGCCACACCACATAGAATTAAAAATTCTGATACCATTAAATTAAATAATAAATCCTTCATATGAACAGAGTTAAGAAAAGATAATAATAACATGCATGCAACAATAACAATTTATATATATATAGAATTTAATAACAAAGATGATAGAGAAATCAAAATTGCACACACACAATAATTGAAATAAGCACATGAGAGACACTTATCTCATGAAATAAACACCTATTGCATGCATACCTTCCACATTCCTCCCATCCATAGACCGCACTACTCATAATATTAGCGGCGGGTCACCCCCGAGATGGGACTAAACTCGACCAAGAAAAAGGAGTCC
>CBVK0100799196.1:0-10782 GCA_900067695.1 Picea abies | reverse complement strand
TCACATAAACTAAATTGGAAAGAATTGCAGGTATCAGACGTGGGAAACCTCATGGTAGAACCGTTACGCATATTGGACCGTAGAGTCCGACAGCTCAAGAACCGTCTAGTAGACCAAGTTAAGGTCTAGTGGGACAAGTATAGTCCAGGATCTGCTACTTGGGAAGACGCCGAGACACTACGGCGAGACTATCCCTCACTATTTTGACTATTTCGAGAACATGTTTCTCGAAGGTGGGGTGTATGTAACACCACCTTTTGACTTAGACAGCCAGGATTACCTGAGGCCTATACACTTTATTTCCTAGTCACAGTGAAACTATTAAGTGATACACATAAACTTTAAACTTATGAACTGTAATGAATGTTTAAGTGTTATTAATGATGATGCATGTAATGCGATCTATATGTGAATGTAAATTTTACAAATGTTTAAATGTTATTGATGATGATGTATATGATGTGACATATTGTGAGAAAGTGAAATTGTTGAATGTTTAGATACTATTAGAATGATGTTGGATACGATGAAATCTATTTTGGGTAAATGATAATCTTGTGAATGGGTGACGAGTTTGAATTATGGGATATTATGAAATCTAATCCTAATGAAAAAAAAACTTGATGTTAATATATCGGTACGGGGATACCAAATTGAAATGATGATAGTATGCAATTACATGATGATAATGCATAGAAATGTATGAGTTTGTGTTGCAGACTAACCTGTAGGTTATGGGCTATGAAATAGCCAAAGAGATAATGATGATGAAAGTGGATATCGGGACCACTAACCGAGAAACATTATGGTATGAATAATGTATGTGAAATTTATATTGATTTTGATGCATTGCTATGATATGAGGACTAGTGCATGATTTTGGTACTAACACTGCCCAAAACTGAATAAACGATGACAAAACCTCCAGCAACATGGTGCCCCTGTATGTTCCATTGTAGGGTGTTGACCCTAGTTCTGTTAGGAGGGGTGGAGGCATTTCCCACCGTGTATCCTTCATTGTAGGGTGTTGACCCTGGTTCTGTTAGGAGGGGTGGAGGCATTTCCCACTGTGTATCCTCCATTGTAGGGTGTTGACCCTGGTTCTGTTAGGAGGGGTGGAGGCATTTCCCAGCATGTATCCTCCATTGTAGGGTGTTGACCCTGGTTCTGTTAGGAGGGGTGGAGGTGTTTACCACCATGTATCCTCCATTGTAGGGCGTGGACCCTAGATATGATTAGGAGGGGTGGAGGCATTTCCCACCGTGTATCCTCCGAAACCTGAAGTCATGGGAGAATGGTGCTAGTTCACGCTCCCCAAGACGTGTGATGATGACTGTCAGTTGCCTGCTAGGGAATCTTGGTCGAGATAGTGACACTTCCACTTACGGGTTCTATTTGGAGTTAGGTCAATATAGTTGACGCTCCAAGATAGTCTAGCAGAGGAAGGATAGGGATGGAGATGGAAGTAGGTTAGGGAGGAAGGATGATTAGTAATAGTTGAGACTATATGGAGATCTGTCTTGTGGTAAAATTTGATGTCTTCCCTTCAAAAAAAAAAGAGAAATGTATATATATGAATATTCATTATTACATAACTAAACCACAGTTGTTTAAAAATAAAATTGTTGAACCAGATAAGTGTGATTAAAGAATTTCTCAAACAATTGATTGATTGTTGTCTTTTATAAAAGACTAGTCTTGTTGACTGGATTGAATGCATACATAAATTACTAAAGGATGACAGTTTTGATTATTAGTAGATGCACGAGACTTGCATGTACTAGCTACACATGCATTTATTGTACATATACACTAGTATGTATGAGCTTTCTTGACTTACTGATAATGTCAGTTACTTGTTGTGAATGTGTGAACCATGCTCTTTTCCTTTGTACCATCAGATACCTTAACTTCGGGACGAAGTTTCTTGAAGGGTGGGTGTATGTAACGACCCTAGTTGGATAAATGTTTAAAGATTATAAAGTAAAATTAATTAAAGAATATAATTGTGGTTAACTAAGTAATAATTTAACTACAGATCACATTTAATGACCTGAGAAATAAATTTAAGAGATCAATGAAATATGTTATAAAATGGTTACGTACCCAACAAGGGATAACCTGTTAGTCCCGAGAAGATAAAACATTAAAGGAAGGATCAGGGACATGCACGAGAGTGGTTGAAGAAGTAACTGCATGGGTCGGTGAAGGAGGAATAAGGGAAGGAGGGAGGTTTACGTGAGGGAGAATTTGAACAGAGGATGAGGGGGATGGATTCTGAGGACTATGAGATTTGTTGTGAGAAGAGAGTTTCTGATGGTGGCTTGTGATCAGTCGAGGCACCGAGTTGCTGGAGGTTTTGGGCACGGGGGCCAGGATATCCATAGATATCCTGGAGCTAGGTAGTTTTCCTAGTTGGCAGGGAGGACAATAGGTTTGGGCAGTTATCCTTTGTTTTTTTTTTGGCAGGGTTGATCTGTGCATCAGGCAACAGGAAGGAAACAACAAAGCAGCAAGGCAACGAAAATTAGCATCAGAACCAGGTTATTTGTTAAGTTATGTATTTATTTCATTCTGCCATGAAATCATTATTCATTGATAAATCTAAGTTACTGAAGTTGTTGTTACGAAAATCAATATTATGCTATGAAGTTATTGTCTCAGTTTATGAAATAAATTGCTTATGAAACTTAATGATGTTTAGAAATATTTGGTTGTTACATATGGTATCAGAGCGTCTTAGTTCGAAATATGGGCCTAAGGGCCAAAACCCCAAGTGTTAACTCCAGCCACGCTTAAACTACAAACAAAACACATTCAGTTTGACCCAATATGACTGATACAGTATCCGAAAATATACAGGTAGCACCCCTACATTACCCAAGCAAATAATCTCATATATCACAAGCAACAGCTTTAGGCAATACCCTTTAACTGGATCATGAATGGATAATACAGTCTTAGTCTGAATATTTAAAGAAATGCCCTTTAAAATAAGTGGCAACAAACTAGATAGTTTGAAGGATCACTTCCCATGAAATGGCTACCATTAAAGCATCCTAATAAAGCTATTAAGCGCGGAAAAGAGAGTTGATAATTTAATCTTATTTGAGCAATGCATGTCAATGAATTTTCGGGTAAAATAGACACTTGAAATCGATGAAATGTTGAGGGAAGATTCTATCGAAGGCTTGAAGTTGGAAAAATTTAATAACTACACAAACTACACTAAATAAAATGCAAGAGGATATTTGCAAGACCTGGGAAAGGCCTACTTCATCTCGAACTTACCTAAATGAGGAACTGCCAATGCGCAGAAGGAAAAAGGGGATTCAGAAGAGATGCAGGGAGTGTGTAAACTACTTGCCTTTATTAGTCTCGGTAAATTTTAAATAATGTAAAAATCTCAAGAACAATAGGCCAATATAAATTTTAACCGTGCCAAAGAGAGAAATTTTTACACCGCGTAGAGTTTCATGCAACTAATCATTATCCCAAAGGAGAGCTGTCTATTATGCAGGAGAACGGACCTGAGCCATCAGATCTCGGGTGGATACCCGACAGCCATCGGATCTACAAGGAGTTGCGAGGGAGTTAAGTCCTCAAGGGATACAGGAGGAGAAATCCTGACGAGATGTGTGAAGGCATCAGGATATCGACGTTCACGAAATCGGGAGTCGCGAGGTCGAGGAAGTCGAGACATTTTAAGTCTCGAAATAGTGATATCAGATCTGGACCTTCTATCAGGGTGAGACACGTGGTAGAGATCTGAAGAGAGTCGGCATATTGGGAGATCTGTGAGCAAGAGGTCGGGGAAATCCATGGTGAAAACCTAGATACAGTCAGAGCCGTCCATCTGATTGGGACAGGTGGCAACCATCGGAGAGTCATCGACATTTGAGCCATCGAGACAAACACAGAAAAGTACTTTTGGGTTGGCGTTTGGCGAAGTCCGAGGCTTAAGCTGGACCGTCCACCCATTTAGGACGTGTGTCAGAGATCCGAAGAAAGTCGGGGATCGACGTATTGGGGATTTCGTGGACACGAAATCCCTGCATTTTGAAATCACGAAGTCCGAAACCCCGATGAGAGGAGCCAGCTGTCAGCCAACCGGAGAGTCGAGATTCGAGGAATCAAGAATTCCGTGGACATAGGCACATTGGTATCGATAACCTCGAAACAGCGAGAGGCGATCAGGACTGTCCGTTCTTGGGATGCGTGGCAGTGATCGGAGCCATCGGGAAAAGTCCCGATAGGAGGTCGTCCATTGGGCCATCACGGATCGGGAAATCACACATCTCGTGGACAAAGTATCCATGCACTATGAAATCGCGAAACGTGATTTCCTAATGGGCCAAGGGACAATGGGGCCCACGGAGGGGTCAATAGTGGACAGGTGGCAGATTGCGTCGCGAATCGGGATATCGTGAGTTTCATGGATAAGGTGTCCATGCACTACGAAATCACAAACCCCAAAAGAACGACGTAATTAACTTAACTCTTAACCCTTCATTAAAAGAATTAATTAATGGATGTTTAATTAAGACTTAATCACATCGCGAAATCAGAGATCGGGGTTTCATGATTCAAGTTACATCGATCCTTTGTTACGGGAAACCCCGAATCCCGATTTCATTAACCTTTAAACTCGCAAAAAGTTAAAGTTGTAACCCGCTTAAATAAAACCTTGGGGGGGAGGGGGGGGTGCTGAAAATTTATATTTTAAACCATTCATGGACCAAAGGTAAACACAAAAGGCATCACAAATTTTGAATTGATGAAATTCTTGCTCGAGGAGGACCGAAACCCCGATGGGGAGCCATAAGGAAACGGTCACATAGGAACCGGTCACATGGACCTTGGCATAGCCGAAAAGGGACGAATGCACAAGGAAGAGGCGCATCAGGTATCGGGATATCGGGAATCCCGTAGACACGGGGTTCATGCAATTCGATATTGCCATATCCGAAACCCCGATAAGGGACAAGGCTGTGGCCTTGTGGTATAATGGTCATATGGACCAAGAACTTAGCCCGAAGGGCTAACGCACAAGTAACACATCGGTAGATCGGTAATCGAGAGACTGCAAGGGCAGAGGTTCGTGACAACGGAAGTTGTGAAACCCTGAATCCCAACAGAAAGTATGACGGTGGTCACATGGGAAAGGGTCGTATGGGCCCAGAATATAGACAGGAGGGGCTAAAGTCTGGAGGAAGTGCATCGGCATATCGGGGATCGCGGATCCCATGGACAGGGGTATCAGGGTGTTGAAAACCCTGAAATCCCGATAAGGGATAAGACCGTGGTCACAAGGAGAGGCCGTGTGGACCATGGGCATAGCTTGGAGGGCTAATGCACTAGGAGCATATCGGGGATCGGAGAATCGCGAGTCTTAAGGACTTGTGAGGTTCGACATTTGGAACCCCAAAAATCCGATGTAGGATAGGGCTGGGGTCACATGGAACGATGGTCATATGAGAGGGATGTCTAGCCTAGAGGGCTAGCACATAAAGTGTCGTATCGGTGAATTGACAATCGGGAGTTTGAAGGAACAGAAATTCTCGACATTGGGGATTATGAAACCCCGAAGCCCGATAAACAGGATTCCTAGGGGGGAATTTGGGCACGGTCCCGGGCAGAGGCCGTGGAGAAATGGGAAAGACCTGAGGGTCGTATATTGACCAGTGATTCCCGGGGAAATCCAAAGAGCTGCTTCGGCTCGGTTGATGAAATTGAACGATCCTGTATACACATATAACAACGTATATACACGTATAACAATAGGTATACATAGATGAATGAATTTTTTTTAATACAAAAGAAATAAACCGAAGGCAAAACACCAAAATCCGTACAGAGCTGGAATTACAAGCAAATCATTTTATTTCGCACTGCAAAAAAATAAATAAAGGAAATTACCATCCATTACCACAGTATAAGGAAGGATTATGTAATTTCTTGATTCAATCAACCCCGCATTCTTCAAGGGGGTACTGAGACTGTGCACAAATTGGCAGACTGAACCGTACCTCTTACCATACCTGAGGGAGAACTCCGTAAAGTGTACAGATAGGGGATTGGTTCCCAACATTTCAAAGAGACTGGACTCCAAGTCCTGGATCTTGTCAGTGACCACATCAATATACTTTGTTTCTGCAAAACGAACTGGAGCGGATACAACAATAACCAACACTAGCGAAGTGCTTAGAACAACAGTGAGGATGTGAGCCATGGCGAGGGAAATCCAGGAAACCTCTGAACAGAGTAAAGGCAGATCTGTGGAGGAGAAAGAATGACACGAGGAGGGTCTCAGTGAGTGAGAAGGACGCGTAGGGATTAAAAGAGCTGACAGGTGTAGAATTTGGGGGTTAGATACGAGGGAGCTTGAGGAATCCAGATGAGCACGTGGAACCCATGCGTGCCTGAATCCTTGTGTGTACGTTTAATTATTTTTATATATATTTTAAAGTGTTAAAAATAATTTAAAATAAATTAAATAATTTAGTATAAATAATTTATATATAAATAAGGACAAGTTAGTTTAAGTTAAAGTAAAGTTAATTTGGGTTAAATTAGTGTAATAATAATTTTAAAATTAATTATTTTATTTAAGTATAAGGCTAATCTACCTTAAAGTTCAATGTTAACCAAGCTTAGACGCTTAATCCTAACCCAAACCTAGCCAATCCCCTGATGGAGTAATGTCAGTTTATAGACAAGTAAAGAAAACTTATGCCTAACCCTATTTCTAAGTTTAAGTAGCACCAAATTGAAACGTCCTTGAACTCACCCTGACAACTTTGGGGTGATGCAGGTTAAGGCATACAAGATGGTCAGGACTCGAAGGGGTCGAGGCAGGGGAGTGTCGTCATGGGCACTGCCAACACCACCAGTGCCACCACCACCATCGCCCGAACTAGCCCTCATACTGTGCTCATTGGAAGCCATTAACGAGACTTTAAAGGGGCGCCAACCGACAGGGACTGAAGTGGAACCTCCACCATCTGGAACGGGTAATCCAGAAGCATCAAGGGATTCAGGGGGAGGGATTCCACCTGAAGACATCACGTGAGAATTGCAGAAGATCAAACTTCCAGAGTTTTTCGGAGGTCGCGCCAGTGAACGCGCGGAAGCATGGTTGGAAGGCATGACAAGGTGTTTTTCCTTAAGGGACTATGCGTCCAACTCGAAGGAAAATATCGCAATTTTCTAGTTAAGAGACAACGCCTTGAACTGGTGGGGAAACTTGGAAAGACAACTACACCTTACCCCAGACACAGTATCTTGGGAACTTTTCGAGGAGAGGTTCCGAAGGAAATATCTACCGGCATACTACAAGGAGCAACAGGTAGGGGCATTTCATGCCTTAGTACAAGGAAACATAACAATAGAAGAATATGAGATCAGGTTTATGGAACTGGTCAAGTATGTTTCGTATATGGACAATGACCAACGACAGGCAGAGTGCTTCGTCTACGGATTGAACCCGAAGATAAGATCTATGGTACGGATGTGGAAACCTTCTTCAGTAGCGGAGGTGGTAGAAAATGCGCGTTACGCGGAAGAACACATGAACTTAACAGGGGGTACAAGATCGACATTTTCGTATCGCCCTGGATTCGTAGGAAAGACCCCGAGGAAATTTCCTAGGGGAGGGGGCTCAAGGCCACCACCTTATGGTAACAGAGTCATGCCAAGGACTGTAGCTGCAGGAATTTCAATGGCAGCTAGTGCAGCATCTCGTTCATCGCCAACGGTGCAGACAGGTCCACGACCATCTCGGGGAACAGCTAGTAGGGGCAGGGGTTCCAGGGGAAGGAACTCATTTCAGAATCAGTCACATAACAGTGCACCGGTTCAATCTTGTATTACCTATTGGAGATGCGAAGGACCCCATTACCAACGGGACTGTCCAGATTTACAATCAGGGTTCGTACATAGAGAAGGAAAGGCACCGATGGGGAGAGCAATTAGCAACCATCAGATTTACGCAGCGGTTAATAACCGCCAGTCTGAACATCAATCCACCGTGGTGGAGTCATCAGGTACGCTAAATCATATCAATGTTAAGATTTTGTTTGATTCTGGTGCAACAGATAGTTTCATTTCACCATCTGCATTAGAAAAGAGTGGGCTAGCAGCCTACGAGCACGATGACTTTAAACAAGTCGAGATGGCTTCGGGGGAAAAACAAGTTGTAGGACCTAGTGTCGATAATTGTATAGTAGACCTAGGAGTGTGCACTACCAAGTTGAAGGTATACGTCACTGCTCTTGGGGCATATGACCTAATCATTGGAATGGATTGGTTGGCAGCTCATCGAGATTTGGTAGATTGTTTTGCAAAGAAGGTGCTTTGTGTCAATGATGAAGGAAAACCGGTAGAGATCCAGGGTGTACAGAGAAAAGTGTCATTACGCTTTATATCAACTATGAAGGTCAAGTGATTCTTGAGACAAGGGTGTCAACTTTATGTAGTGGAGGCAGTGAATGAAAGGAAGGGACCCTCATTGGATCAGTACCCGGTATTGTCAGAATTTCTGGATGTTTTTCCGAACGAGTTACCATGATTACCTCCTGAGAGGGAGCTTGATTTTACTATTGAGCTAAAACCTGGTGCAGAACCAATATCCAAGACTCTGTATCGAATGACAGTGCCGGAACTTTGTGAATTGAAAATGCAGTTGAAGGAGTTACTGGACTTAGGGCTAGTAAGGCCCAGTGTCTCACCTTGGGGCGCATCGGTAATTTTTGTAAAGAAGAAGGATGGATCCTTATGACTGTGTATAGACTACAGGGACTTGAACCGTGCTATAGTGAAAAATAGGTACCCAATGCTGTGAATAGATGACCTCTTCGATCATATGAAAGGAGCAGTGGTATTCTCAAAGATCGATTTGCGATCTGGGTATCATCAGTTAAGAATTAAGGAAGGTGATATCCCAAAAACTACCTTTCAAACTTGGTTTGGACATTACGAGTTTGTTGTAGTACCTTTCGGATTGACTAATGTGCCAGCAGTATTCATGAGCCTCATGAACGACGTATTTCGGAAGTACTTAGATCGATTTGTACAAGTTTTTCTAGATGACATTCTCATCTATTCTAGGAATGAAAGAGAACACGAGGAACACTTGCGAATAGTGTTGTCTTGCCTTAGGGAGAACAAATTGTATGGGAAGCTGTCGAAGTGTTCCTTCTTCCAGAAAGAGATCCACTATTTAGGTCATATCATTTACGGCAAAGGAATCTCGGTGGACCCAGAAAAGGTAAAGGCCATTATGGAATGGCCAGTGCCGAAAAATGCCCATGAGTTGAGAAGCTTCATGGGGCTAGCGGGTTATTACCGGAGATTTGTGGAAGGATTCTCAAAAATAGCAAAACCCATCACAACTTTGCAATGCAAGGGGGTCAGGTATGAGTGGACAGAAGAATGTGATAACGCATTCATTGAGCTTAAGAGGTTACTAACTAGTGCGCCAATTCTACAAGTGCCAGATATGGAAAAGGACTTCATGGTTTGCACGGATGCCTTGAAACAAGGGTTGGGGGCCGTGCTAATGCAGGATGGAGGAGTGATAGATTATGCGTCAAGGAAGTTGAAGAAGAACGAAGAGTTATACGTGACTCATGATTTAGAGTTGGCAGCTGTAATGCTAGCTTTGAAACTTTGGAGGCACTATCTTGTGGGGCGAAACTTTGAGCTCAAAACAGACCATCAAAGTTTAAAACATCTCTTCACTCAAAGAGATCTGAATGCCAGGCAAAGGCGATGGAGTGAGTTTATGAGTGAGTATAATTTTGGTATTTCATATATAAAGGGAAAGGAAAATGTGGTCGCAGATGCCTTGAGTAGGAGACCACGTATCTTCTCCTTGGTAACCTTAAAGGTCAGTCTGAGGGAACATGTGTTGACACAACTACTAGGAGACAGTTGGTATTTAAAGGTTACTTCAAACCTCCAGAGTGGGAGGCGGATAGACCCAAAGTATGAAAGATTTAATTTGGAAACAAATGGATTTTTAAGATATCGAGGAAGGATGTACATCCCTGAGAATGGGGCTATTCAAAGAATCATACTGAAGGAAGCCCATAGAGCACTTTATTGCGCGCATCCGGGTGTGAAGAAGATGTACGCAGAGATGAAGAAACTCTTCTTTTGGGTAGGAATGAAGCGCGATGTAGTCCATTTCGTCACCAGATGCCTAGAGTGTCAACATGTGAAAGCCGACCACCATCACCCGGCAAGCCTCCTACAACCACATGACGTCCCTATGTCCAAGTGGGAAGTCATCTCTATGGATTTTGTTGTAGGGTTGCTGCTCACATCTCATAGACACAATGCCATTCTTGTGATAGTGGATAAGTTAACCAAGAGTGCTCATTTCATTCCGGTTAGAGACACTTACGATGTCACCGATATGGCACGAGTGTTCATAAGTGAGGTTATTCGTTTACACGGGATACCAAAAAAGATTATTTCAGATAGGGACTCCAGATTCACTTCTAGGTTTTGGACAAGTTTACAGTCAACGTTGGGGACTCAGTTGAATTTAAGCACAACTTATCATCCCGAAATAGATGGGAAAACTGAGAGAGTAAATCAAGTTATGGAAGACATGATTAGGATGTATGTAATGGATAATCAAACCCAGTGGGAGAAGTACCTACCTTTGGTAGAGTTTGCCTACAATAACAGTTATCATAGTTCCATCAGAATGCCACCCTACGAAGCTTTGTATGGGAGGCCATGTAGAACGCCATTGAGTTGGGATAGACTAGA
>CBVK0100799195.1:0-10782 GCA_900067695.1 Picea abies | reverse complement strand
GAAGTATGGTGCGGAGGGTGTTGATTGATGAGGATTGGTGGAGCAAGGTAAAATTCTTGCTCAAGTTTACATTACCTGCATTTGAGCTTCTCCAAGATGTAGACACAGACAAACCTTTCTTAGGAGAGATTTATGATGGCATGGATACCATGGTTGAGAAAACTGTGGAAATTATTACACACGAGGCTCCCACTCTACTTTTTGTTGAGGTTGATTTTGTTGAGCATGTGAGGTCCATCATTGTTACTAGGTGGAATGGCTTTAACACTCCATTGTACACTTTCGCACATGCTCTAAATCCCAAATTTTATGATGAGGAGTTCATTGCTCAAAGCAATGGGAAGAGGAAGGCCCCAAATAAGGACAAGGAGGTGGCAATAGGAGTGAAAAAAGCCTTCCAGAGGTTGTTTCCATCTTCTCAACAAACAGAGGTGAGGGAAGAATTTGTTTGTTTTGCTGTTGGATTAAAGGATTTTGCAGACATCTCAGCTTTGGAGGAGATAAGCACCATGAATCCGACTAAATGGTGGACTTGTCATTGGGCAAATGGTGTATATTTGCAAAGCCTTGCCACTAGTATTCTGTCACAAGTGGCAAGCTCTTCATCGGCAAAAAGGTATTGGAGCCCCTATGGTTTCATTCATTCCGTGAAGTGCAACAGGTTGGGATCACAGAAGGCTGAGGATCTTGTATATGTGCATTCAAACCTCCGCCTTGTGTCTCGTAAGGGTGAAGAATATACAAGTGGGCCTCATAAAGAGTGGGATGTGGATGCAGAAAACCCAGACTTAGAGCTCTCTCTTGTTGCTCTTGATATTGTTGATGATGCAAGTGGAAGTGGAATTGCCTCTTCTTCCCATCGAGGCTCTAGTTCTGCTGAACATGCATCTTGTTCTATTTTTTATGATGAGGATGAGGATCAGTATGATATGTATTAGGATATGTAATTGTAGTTGCCTTTAGCTCATGTTTTCTTTCATTTTTAGCACATACAACCTCATTTATAAAGGTTGATTTTGGATGTAAAGCCTCATCTATAAAGGCTAATTTTGGATTTTGCTACTTGCATCATGTAATGAATGATATTGATCATCTATGGGAGTTAATATGGACATGGTTTTCCCTCTAAAATGTCATTTATGTGTATCATTATGTTTTTCTTGCAATATAATGTATTATTTTTTTAAAAACTATATATATATATACGGTGTTTCCCTCGACGTTTCCATTTTTTGAGGGCTTGTTTCGTACCGTCCCGATTTCGGAAACTTAGAAACGTTTCCCCGTTTCGTGCAACTTAGCCGACCGGGTATTCACCAAGTACATCAATGAGCCAATCAACTGTCGGTACAGGGCCGAGTCTACTGGATCAGAATCAGAGTCTCTCAACTTCCTCATATTTGTCACCATGGGAGTTGCCATGGATTTGCAATCCATCATCCCAAACCTCTGAAGGATCTTTACAACATACTTCCCTTTCCCTAGGAAGATTTCACCATGCTTTTTCCATACTTCTAGTCCCAAATAATAATGCATGAGACCAAAATCCTCCATATCGAATTTAGAGGCTAGCTCCTTCTTACACTGAATAATGAGAGGCTTTGCACTTGTCAGAAACAAATCATCAATAGATAGTAGTAGGATTACAGGTGCATCATTCACAACCTTGTAATAAAGGTTTGGATCAACATAGCTCTTGGAAAATCCAAGTCTCGTCAAGTAACTATGAATTCGTGCATACCAAGCTCTTGGAGCTTGCTTGAGTCCATACAAGGCCTTCTTTAATCTGCATACATGGGTATCTCTCGGGTGTACCTCAAAACCTTGAGGTTGCTCTATGTATACTTCTTCCTCAATTACTCCACTGAGAAAAGCGGTCTTTACATCTATATGATGTAAACAGAAACTAAACAGAGCGAATAGCTTTAACAGCGAAGTCTGTTATCATACCCGGGGCGAAAAGAAGTGCATGGCTCTGATACCATTTGTAAAGCAGGGGCTTCCCATGGATGCTTCAAGAGATATGATGGCTCTGATAGAGGTATATCTGGCAACTGGAGAAAATGTCTCATGATGGTCTTCTCCCTCCTACTGGGAGAACCCTATAGCCATGAATCTCCCCTTGTATTTATCGATACTCCCATCTACTGCATGCTTTATCTTGTAAACCCATTTTGAGGTTACTACAGACTTTCCTTCAAGACTAAGCACAATTTCCCATACATCATTTTTCATGAGGGATTGATATTCTTCCATCAGGGACAAGCAATTAATCGGCTCAACTGGAATTCAACATGCAATCGTCTGAAATACACTTGCGCAGAAATACATAGACAGTAAACAAGATTCAAGAAATATGCGGAAGCTTTATATTAATTTCAGAGCATAAGAAAGCTCTCGGGTGTTACAATACTCGTGCCAGAGGCACTGATAACAGAGACTTGCTTTCAAGCAGGATGCTCTTCGCTCACACAGACTTTATACAGACTCTGAGAATGACTCGAGCTTCAGACAGAAGGGAAGCTAGAATACTGACTGACTCCTAATCAACTGATCGACCGACCTCCCCCCAAATGAACTACTCATCCTCCTTATATAAGAAGTTTGAGGAGCGGAGCAATCATGTAGCATTATTCAAGATATGACTATGGCCCCCATATGTTGGCCACTCAATCTAACTATTTGGGATTCGGCAAAAGAAATCACGCAGGAATCTCTGTCCGATCCGACAACTTTATTTCAATCAAACCGAAAGTAAGGATTTGTCGGGGTTGTCACGTAGGATTCCTTGACCAAATCACCGAAAGTAGATTTTACAACAAGGCTATCGGGGTGGTCGTGCAAGATTCCCCGGCCAGTAGTACATAGATATGACTTATCATATGGCAAATAGTAAGGAATCATGGAAATGTGGGTCAATCCGCACCAGAAGTCGGAGAAGTGCTCCGAGTTTCCAAGATTCTTACGACTGGACATGACTATACTAAATCTTTGACAGATTTATATTTGTACAAAGTGGAGTTGATATCGACAACCCACGGAAAACGGATGACACCACTGTCGGCCATCTAGACTTGAATTATTAATCAAATGGGCGATCTCTGAAATGATTGAAGTAGTATGGGTCCCAATGTTGAGTGTAGACCTCTCGTACCAAATTTGGATCATGATCGGTATTGCCATACTGTCGAAGCAAGAACTTTGTTCGGAGGATCCATGGGTGCTTTTCTTTTACAAATAAATCTTTGTATTTTTCTTCTGAGAATAAATCAGAAATAGTATCCAGAGGTTGAGTAAAATGAATGAACATTTTGCCAGTTTCTGTAACATCTGGATTTATGCCAATAGGATTAAGTCCAAACTGATTCCACCAATCCATTATCCAATCTGGTTCTTCCCAGTTTCTGAATTCATGTGCAAATTTGATCATGCAGTAATAGAAGCTAAACCTGCTGGTCCATAAACAAATATTAAACCATGCTTCTTTGTACTGCTCATAATTTAAGTCGAATAATAATTCTCTGGGATTTTGCTGAGGCCAATCTGAAAGAGATCTCATTCGATTAATTTGGAATGAATGATAGACTGGAGATCTTGACCATCCTCTGGTGTTTCGGTCATACCATTGAGTATCTTCTCCCCTTAATCTGGTTAAGTCACCAAACTGTATAAGCTTTTCTCTGGAAGTAATAGTAATGGGTTGGTGAATTTGACCTAGAACATGTTGAGGAGGAAGGACTGTTATACTGGTATTAGTGGAAAATCCTGGGAGCCCTATTTCCAGTCTTTCAGAATGTCTGAGCTGCCAGGTTGGCTTCCACTAAGCTTTAAAGACGTCCCAAGGTGTATTATCATCATAATAAGTGCTGACTGGTTTCTCCCTTTCTTTGTCAAATATTTCAACCACAACCATGCAAGTATAATATGCTATGTGCATATGTTTTTCAGAAATAAAAGGCAGTTCGATTCTTTTACTAGGAGTATTTTTCAATTCAGGCATGGTGATGAAATACCCTGGGTTACCATTGCAGATACAAGACCCATGGGGCGATACAGCTGATAAAAATGGAGACCCCAAAATGCAGTCTATTGGGAGATCAGAAATATGAAATCTCATTCCTAGGCTATATTCTTCTATCAGTATGTTAGCTCTAGGAATTTCATACTTGAAGCTTGTATCCTTATTTCCTAATCCAGTAGCAGCTCCAAAGCTAAGTGCCCAATATTTAGCTGGTATCACATTTTTGTGAAGAAGATTTATATCTGATCCAGTATCTATGAGGGCTGTCAGTTTGAATATTTCATTACAAATTTCAATATTGACCTGTACATAATATTTTTGATAGGAGATTGGCAGGACCTGCATTCCATTGATGCCCTGAATATCTGATGAAGATCTGATTGGCAGGACCTGCATTCCATTGATGCCCTGAATATCTGATGAAGATCTTTCTTGGATAATAGTCTCAAAAGGGGCATCTTCTAATGGTGGAGGGATAGATTCAATTTTTTTCCTTTAATATGTTGATTTCGTGTCTGGCCCATGAATCTATTGGATATCCTCCTTCTACTTCTTGCTGTAGAATGTTTAAATCTCTTTGGATGTTGGCTACTTCCATTTTTAGGGAAGAGATTTCTTTGGCCAAGTCTGTGACAGAGACATGCTGAAGTTTTGGTTCTCTGTTAAACTTTATATAAGTTTTTGTATTTTTGTCAAAAGAGGCATCTAAGAAGAGTGGTTGCCTTTTTGACATTTCACTACCCTTTCCCTTTTGTTCAGTTTTGACAGCCTTAATGTATGCTTCAAGAAGGGAAGACTTCATTTCACTATCTGGGAGACTCTTGATCTGTGCTAACATTTGGGCTTCATGGTCTCCTATATTCTGGTACATGCAGACTTTTAATTTTTCAACAGGTAATGATTCTGTTTCAGAAGTACTAGTCATACATGTGCACTGGTAAGGATTCATGCAGTTGCATGAATTATGCATAAGAATTTCTTCATCAGAGCTTGATTCGTCTTCAGATGAGCTTGATGAAGAGCAACAGCCTTCACTTAAGAGATGGGCTTCTAATTTTGGTCTATTATGGGGATTATAAGGGCAGGAATTTGTATCATGTGTCTGATCCCCACATCTGTTGCAAGCATACCTTACTTGCTTCTTTTCTTGGGCTTCTCTAGCCCTTGTTTCAGAGGCTTTTCCTTTGCCTTTTCTTGAAGCCTCATTATCAGGACACTCATGTGCATAGTGTCCATTTTTCCCACAGATCCAACATTTGATCTGTTGTTTGGCCTCATGTTTGTGAGTTTTAAGCTTGATATCATGAGGTGCAAAGTAATGGGTATTTGGAACATACTTATACCTTCCTGGAGGCTTTTTATTCCTTTCCTTTTTATAGTCTTTGCGCCTTTTTCTGGTTTGTAACCCAGAGGTTGTGCTGTAGAGGCCATACTGTTCACACACAGATTTTTGATCTGGCAAATAAGAAGTCTTTGACACAGATTTTTGGATCTTCATACTAGTACATAGACCAATTAAGGATCTAGTAATAATAGAATAGATTTCTCCCCATGTATATGTCTCATATGGGAGAGCAAAAGTGTCTTCCATTTTGAGGTATTCAACGAATTTGCTAGGTAAGGCTGCCATATAAACTTGTTTCCAAAGCAAATTTTTGCTGTCCTTTACCTCAAAAATTCTCTGTGTCCATTCTTTATGAAATTGTTCATATTCTGACATCTTTCTGCATTTCATGTTCATCAGAACAATTTCATGTTTGTCTGATATTTCTGCCTCTGTTCCACACCAGTGTTCCAGAATTAGTGTGGTTAATGCTCCAATCATATTATTCATGGGAGTTCCATCAGAGTGATAAACTATATCTCCCTGCTCATCTTTCAAAGTTTCAGATTCCATTTTTGTGATCATAAGTGGAGATGAAATCACTTCCCACCATTTGCTCAGAGTTCCAGTGAAGCATTGTATGATTGTTTTGCAAGCTTCGACTTCACCCTTCCCTTTCATACACATGATTTTATAGGAGACAAACATTCTATCAATCATTTGTCTGATTTGTGCAACAGAGAGGTTGTCTATGTTCCATTCTTGATACCAGTCTTCTGCAAAGGTTTGGGACTCAGGGAACTTTCCTTTCCCTATTAGATCTGGGGCAGTTGGTCTATTGGAATGGGATGGGATATCTTCATAGGCAGGTCTTCTGATGGTAACCATGGAAAGGTGTTCTTCTTCATTTTTCTTGGAGCTTTCAGGGATTTCTTGTTCAGGAGGGAAAAAAAAGGAAATTTCTTTTTAATAGCTTTTTCAGAAGGATTATATACAGGGGAAAGTATAGACAATTTGGGGCTATGAAGGAGGAAAGATTGTGGGATTGGCTTATCGATCTGACTGGATTTCTTTTTAATGTCAGTGAGAGACTTCCCAATTTCTGTTAGGGCAGTTCCCAGACCGTCCATGAGATCTTCATGATTTTCTCTGGTTTTAAAAGAAATCTCATATAAGGTTGTATCAACCTTATCCTTGACATTTATAACTTTTTCATGGATTTGATTTACTGCACTAACAACTGTATTTGTAGAAACTTGCAAATCCATGATCTGTTCTTGTTTGGCATAATATTTTGGCAGATAAATCTGTGTTGCCATTCCCATTAAAGCAGTGTTTGTCCAGTTGAGTTGTTCTGAAACTGACTGGACTCTCCTGTCTATTCCTGACAACTGATTTGCTTCATCTGTGAGCAAAGGAATAGCTCTTGCTTGCTTTGAACTGTCTTCTAAAATAATGCCTTGAAAAGGCGGAAAGGTAGTTTTTGATTCTATGATAGTTCCATCTAAACTTTTCCATTTGTGATTTGGAGAAGCAGAGCTTTCTCCTGTTACTTGAACTAAGGGAATTATATACATCTTTCTCCATTCGAAGAAAGAGATCCAACAATCTTCTTGAACCATGTATTGTTTCCATAGGTTTGATAATCTTTGTTTTTCTGATTCTGGAGTGATTTTGTCAAATTCTTGTGAATCTGGATTTGTAAACAAATCCTAGTTTGTCATCTTTTTGATCCATTCTTCCGGGAATTCTCCCTTTTTGCAGCCAGAGATGACTGTCAAATATTTTAGTATTTCTTCTACAGCAGGCCTAGATATGTGTTTTGGCAAAGGATTTGTGAAACGACATTTAGGTATGGCTACATCACATTGTTCAATATACCCTAAGCCATACTTTGGAGAGTTTGGGGTTCTAGTACCTCTGTAGATTTCTTTTAGACGTGGATCAAGACTTTCTATGGAAGGCATATAATGAATCATTGCACATATAACAGGTTCAGAAGAGGATGCAGACATTTCTTCAGTATTGAATACAGATCTAGCATACTGGGAATCCATACTAGGTATTTCTATCTTTACACAGGAAAGGAGGGCTTTGAAACTACTCTCCCGCTTTTCCCGAAGGTGCGCTGATTTCGTTAGGCTGCTGGCCTACTCCTCAGGTAAAGACTAGAAAACTGTTCTTGCGAGTCACAGTAGTGGAACTGTGCCTTTAAACACCCCGAGACTACTGATACGGCTCTGGATTCAGAAAGCAGAGACTCAAGCTAATATAGACAGGCTTCCTCAAAGGTGGAAGGTTCTGCATTGACAAGACTTGTCATGAGTGCCACATAACTAGAGAATCTTTTGGGCCTCTTGCTTTCCCTGAAGGTGTCACTGGGAGCTTTATGTCTTTCTGCTTCTTGTAAGGTGGATTCTAACCATGCTGGTCGTTTTTTGTTCTTGGGTACAACAATTGATTCTACAAGTTCAAGTGGTTGGTCTGGTTCTTCACTGGGATGTTCTGGTGAACATGTACTTTCATCCTTGGGGTCTTCATATTCTTCTTCATCATTGGAGTCTATGGGATTTTCTATAGATTTCTTGAAGGCAATCTTCTCATCAAAAGTTACGTCCTTGTTGATTTCAATCTTCTACTGACCTAGGACATAGATTCTGGAAGCTTTTGATGTATCACTATATCCAACAAATATGCCCTTTTTTCCTGAAGATTCCAACTTCTTCCTTTTGTCCTTGGGCATGTGGATATAGACAGGACACCCAAAGATCCTTACGTGTTCCACACTTGGCTTCTTTCTAGAGAAGGCTTCTTCTGGAGTCATGTTCTTCAATATACGATCAAGACTTCTATTTTGAATATATACAGCTATCATAGCTGCTTCTCCCCATAGAAACATGGATAGATTATGGTCATTCATCATTGCCTTAACAGATTCTTCAATGGAACTATTATTTCCTTCTACTACACCATTTTGTTGAGGATTATGTGGGACAATTAGCTCCCTCCTAATCCCAGTTTCTTTACAAAAGGAAACGAGTTCCTTGGAGGTGTATTCTCCCCCATTATCAGATCTTAGCATCTTGATCTTCTTATTTGTCAAGTTTTTGACTTCATCCTTGAATTCTCGAAACTTGCCAAATACTTCATCTTTCGTCTTTATCAGGTACATCCAAGTCTTTCTTGAGAAGTCATCTATGAACGTCACATAGTAAAGAGAGCCTCCTAGAGACTTTACTGGCATAGGACCACATACATCTAATTGTATTAGATCCAAGATCTCCTTGGATCTATTCTCACTACTTTGGGAATGGCTTCTTAATATTCTTCCCAAGTGCACATCCTCTGCAGATACCTTCATGTACTGATTGTAGTTCTGGTATGCCTACAACCATCTGTTTTAGAGATGGCAATGCTTGATAATGAAGGTAAGCATACCTTCTATGCCATAACTAACTAGGATTGAGTTCATCATGTACAAGAGCTTGAGCATTTTGACGTAGGAGTTTATAAAATCTTCCTTCACGTATCCCAATAACTCTAGGATCTTCTATTTTTTAATCTTTAAACCATACAAGAACTTTTCCATCGACAAAGGCTATTCTATCTCCTTTGTCTTCCAAGCAAGAAATAGATACTAAATTATTTTCAAACCAGGCACATATAAAACATTGCTAAGATGAACATTGTTACCTAATTCCATTTTGATAGAAGTTTTTCCCGTTCCCTTGATTGCATAAGAGTTGTTGTCTCCAAGTTCCACTTTATGAGATGTTTCTTTTTCCTTCATGCTTGAGAGATTTTCACGATCACCTGTCATATGTTTTGAAGCTCCACTATCGATCAGCCACATGTCGTCTTCAAGAGATCTTGTAGGAGTTGAGTAATAGAAGAAATTTGTTTCTTCATGCTTGGATTTCTTTGAAGGTTCTTCATCATTGGCAGCTGACGCATGGTGTCTTTCTTTTCTCTTCTTTGCTAGTTTAGGACAATCCCTTTTGTAGTGACCATAATCATGGCATCCATAACATTGTACCTTTGACATATCTCTCTTATGATTGAATTTCTTTTCTGAACCAAATCTTTTCTTACCTCCATGTCTCTTCAACTTTGTTGCATAGGCTTGAGCATCCTCTTCCTTTTGAGATCTTCCTTTTGAGTTTATCCTTGTCTCTTCTTGTGAGAAACATGTCCAAAGTTCTTCAAGCGTTGGAAACTCCTTCCTTGTGTTCATGCTTGCAGCAAATGCATCCCATAATCTAGAGAGACCATTAAGTGCAATATTCACAATTTCCTTTTCTGGAATAACTTCTTCAATGGCTTGTAGTTGATCTCTCAACTGATAAATCCTTACAAAGTATGAGGCTACAGTATCATCCTTAGTCATCTTTGTGTCACGAAGCTCATTCTTCAAACTTATCACTTGTCCAATATTTCTGACTACAAAGAAGTTAGTTAGGGCATCATACATCTTCTTGGATGAGTCGAGATTTGATATGTAGGGTATCAAGTGGTCTTTTACAGAGTCCACAATGATACCCATAGCATTGATGTCATTGTCCTTGAACTTCTCCATTGCTGCAACGTTTTGAGGTTCATTTTCTTTTCCTGCTTCAAACTATGGTTCCACAATCTTGCCCTTCACGATATCTAGAACCTTGTTCTTAGCAAGGATGAGGTCAATCCTTGTCTTCCATGCTCTGAAGTTTGAAGCTCCTTCTAGCTTGTTTTCTGTCTTCATAGAGTAAGTCATGACTGCCTTTCACTTTCACTTTTACCAATCAAACTTTGACTTTGACTAGTCAAACATTGACTTTGACCCAAAAACTCAACCTTGACGTTTTTGCTTGCTGAGAGTACCAAGAGATGCACGAGGCTAAGGCGCACTAGAATGTCCAGGAATTATGCCAAACTTCACACTTGAAGTACCCAAAAGGTTAGGTTAGGTTTTGTTGCAGCTGCACAATCAAAAACCCTAGCTGCAGTTGCAACTAGTGCCACAACGAGCTTAACAAAAAACTTCCACGCTACCTTCCAGCGGTAAGACTGTCTTGAAGGTGGTGTGGGCCCATAACCTGTTAAGATGTGCTCGTTTAACCATAGACAATATCACAATATTGTCACCCAACCATAGGCACACAGCAACCCCCGAGCACCATAACCTTGACAGATAGAATAATTCTGGAAACAGTACCAAACCTAATAGATAACCAAGAGATAGCGCACCTTTCTACAAAGGTAGTGTGTGATGTCTCATTCCCAAGAGTAGGCCAGCAGGGAGTGACTTAGTAGTCTGTGTTCCCGTAGACTATAGTCAGGCACAAACAGGGAACAAAAGGGAGAAATAATAGTGATTTGGTGGATAAACGATGAATTAAGACAAAAAGCATTAGAAAAGTCACTTAAGCCTAAGTCAACGAAGAATTAGAATGAAAAG
>CBVK0100799194.1:0-10782 GCA_900067695.1 Picea abies | reverse complement strand
CCATTAGTGGTTGGGAGGCCCACCAGCTTCATAAATGCGTCGTTTGGCAGGCGCGCGGGTTTTGCACCCCACAGCCGCGCATATGCACCCGATGTACGAAGATATGGCGCGCATGCGCGCGTTTTCCATGGGCACGATGCGCTTTTGAATTTTTTAGCCAATTTTGTATAGTTTTGGCCCTTTTGTTGTGTTGTGGAGTTAATCCTTGTGCCATGAATGACCGTTTTTCTGTGTTGATAATGCGGAGTTCTTGCCGCCCTGTGCGGACGAAATTTCAGTGATAACACTCATGAATTCCAAAACCCCATACATCCAAAAAACTAACCCTATAAGGTGAAATTCCAAAAGTCATGTGGGCCCTATGGGTAAGTTGGTGTAATTTGGTACCTCAACTTCCCAGGGTCGTAACATTTTCATACGACCTCTGTTTTAGGCACGTGATATCCCGTTGGAAAGGTATTTCATAGAACTACACATTTCACTATCAAACTTTGACTTTGTCTATAGTTTGATTGTGGAAAGCCAAAAAAACAACATTTAGGGCCCCAAAATGGCCCTGGAAGTACAACAAGATGTGCTGACATGAAAAAATACAAAATAATCCAGTCGGATTAGGCGAGAGGTGTTGGCCCTCGACCAAGTTTTGAGGAAACCTTGGTCAGGTTTGGACCACTTTTGGAATTTGACACATTGTTCGAAAGAGTGCCCAGGCAGAGCTGAGATCGCATATCTCACTTATTTTATAGGCTATGTGGACCCACTAAGGGGTTCTCTATGGTTTTTGTAATGGGTTTATGGGATTTCATCCCATGGGGTTTACCCATGATTAGGCCATATTGTAAGAGATTGTAAAAGTATAAATAAGTAATAATGTATTGTAGAAAGAGAGTCAAAATTGTTTCTAAGTAGTTTTGTGGAGCTAAGTTCAAGTAGCTTGAATGGCTTTGTGCCAAGGAATGTATGTGATTAAGGCTCTGTGCTTGATAGAGAATTGGCTCTATTCCTTAACCTAGTTTTGGAAGGAGGATCTAGCTCTCAATGTGCAGATCTCCTGTCCTATGTGAAGCTTGGCTTTGTGCCTTGACCTAGTTTTGGAAGGAGCATCTGGTGCTCAGAGCACAGATCTCTTGTCCTATGTGAAGCTTGGCTATGTGGCTTAGTGCACTGGAGTGAATGAATGTAATATTCAGACTAATAATAAAGAAGGCGAAGTGGTTGGTGGACGTAGCCCCACACTGGGGTGAACCATGTATATCATGTGTCTTTGGTTTGGTTTTTGTTGTGTTGTTTATGTTGTGAATCTGCTCAGTGCTTTGATTATTATGTATGATAGATAGATCTATTGTTTCTTAGTGCTTTACTTCTGTTAAGGATAAATTAATGTTAGATCTAACTCAATGCTAAGTGCTCAGGATATATAATCATTTATTGTTACTACATTGATCTATTCTTGGGTACGTTCTGCGATGTTAATAAGATTAGAAAACTAACACATGTCATCTTCTAAGTGTTAATAGAATACCCTGTGAAGTGTTATTATCACATATATGTGTCCCATCTTGGTTACAGACACCTGTATCCTGTAAGCCCCCCTTCTTCTACCTTAGGTGAGACTTCACTTGCTCCCCAGGTGTTGTCAAAAAGGCTGACAGTTAGGGTTTTGTTGGTGCATTGTTGATCATTGAACCCTGGGTTTTCCCCTGTGCCAAAGAGAGGCCAACCATATCAACCTAAAGGATGTGTGGGGCTTCAGGAAACCCCAGAATGTTAACCCATAATTACAAAGAAATATAGAAGAGCGTGCTGAAAAAAAAATGGACATGAGGAGCCAGTTGGAATAGGTGGGTGGCCACCAATATCCACCTGGATCAAGAGGAGGGTAACACCCTCATGACTTTCAGTATCATCTATGGTGGGTTATCTTATGTTGAATCACAAAGTAATATTTTTTAAATCTCTTAATTCATTATTGAAATTTTTTTTTAAGAATGTTGTTTCTTTGTCCAGTCTCCAAAGAAACGAACCACACCTAGTTGAAAAACCACTCAAGGTGCTTCTTCAAGTAAGAGAAGAAATATCTATTTTCAGGATGCTCTTGATAGTTTCAAGGGTGGCACTGGTCAATGGGTGGCCAATGACTTCCATTTTTTAAAAAAATGTATAGTTGATATGATGTTGAATACACACACACACACACACACACACATTTCATGGCACATTTTTTATGAATTATGGTTATTTTCTATTTGATGTTGATGAATGTAGGGACTTAAATAGATTTGGGTAAACATGTTGATTTTTTTGTTTCTAGTTACAATCATGTGGAATCTATGGCTTACAAACCATTGATATTATAAATCCTTCTTGCGCCCTTATTATATCACTCAAACCACTCAAATCAATATATTCTAAAATTCAAGGTTAAAGATATCAAACTTAGTTATATGCATGTTCCCAAATTATTAAAATCATATGATACAAATGAAACGTAGATATAAGTGAGACTTACTATAAGGGTTATGAGAGAACTTGATGAACTTGTAAAGATTTCAAACAAAATTTTAAGGGATAAATTTTGCCATTTGGATATTTTTCCACTTAATGTATTAAATAAAAAACACTATTTACCCATTTCCATTTTTTCCAAAAGTATTTCGACCAAGTTTCTATAGGACAACATTATTTTATTTAAAAAATAGACAGTTTAAAAAAAAAATTGTGTAAAACCCATACAAGTTTGAATTATTTTACCAAAATTACATAAAACATGAATAGTAGGAATTTTAAGAATTATTAAGATTCATTAAGGTTTCTACAATTATAAGAGAAGTATGGATCCGTAAAATTACCATGGTAGAGATGGAGGAAATTAGTGGACATTAATACAACTAATTTTATGTCATGTCTTAGGTCCAAATTTTGCATCGTTCATAGTGTTTATTTTATAACACTCTTGCATTGATTTCTTAGGATGGTTTTAGAGTAATTATTAGAGTAAATGTTAATGCCAATAAACCATTTCAACCATAACATACTAATGGAAACCTATATGAATGAATTTTCATCTTAATATGGCCATAATAATGTTGAAAAGTACATCTAAACAACTTTATTATTAATGATATAAGAAAATTGTATATTTTTCCTTTTTCCATTTTCCTTTAATCATTTCCTATTTTAAAACCAAACTACATTGGGCCTTGTGACACCTAATCGACCTTGTCTTGTGTTTCCTTTCCTTTCCTTGTCTTGCCTTGTCTTTCCTTACCTTTCCTTGCCTTTCCATGCCTTTCCTTTCCTTGTCTTATGAATTGACTTGTCTTTCCTTTCCATTCCTTGCCTTTCCATGCCATGTCTTTCCTTGCCATGTCTTTCCTTGCCTCTCCTTATATTTCCTTTCCTTTTCTTTCCTCATCTTGACTTGTCTTGCCTTAATGTCAGGCCTCCAATTTGATGCCATTTTCATTTCCATTTGACCCTTTTTGACTTGACATAACCTACCCTTTCCCATGTTTTTCATTCCTTTTACTATATTTCTCATATAAAGGTCATTTGAGAGATTAAGAGGTAAATTTGTTGGTTAGTCAATGTTTTCCCCATTGTTTTTTATTAACTAGAGAAATTAAAGGTTATTTTATTACCAATAATGGTTGACCAGTACAGGTCCTATAACTTCTATGGAGGTCATGTAACCCAGTTCCATGTTTGGCATATATTTGTGGTTCTAGAACATAATCGATGACATGGGTTCTTCTCATGGATTCTGTTGGCCCTTGACCAAGTTTTGGGAGTTTCTTGGTCATGTTGACCTATTTTGGGACTTCGAAATCCTGTCAAAGGAGGAGTGCAAGACGAAGCAGAGATCAAGGGATCTCGACCCCCTTTTGGGCCCCTTTTAGGTTTTCTGGGAATATGTAACGAGAATGGGATGTCAGCCCATGGGTTTACCCATGTTTAGGCCTATTTTGTATGTATAAATAGAAGGATAGGCAATGTAAGAAGGAGGAGAATAGTACATCTATATGATGTGAATGTATGCTAAGTGCGAGTAGAGTCTGTAAGTGCTTTGTGCATGACTGTAAGAGACTTACAGAGCTAAGTGCAGATCCTTGTAGTAGATTGTGGAGAGATTAGTGTTGTAGCAAAAGGAAGATGGATCTAGCGAGCTACGTAGATCTTTTGTCCTGTGCAGAGTAAGAGTTTTGATGGCCTTGTGCTTGTAACCAATTGACCAAAGACAATAAAGAAGAAGAATTGGTGGACGTATCCCTAGGGTGGGGGTGAGCCACATAAACACTATGTTATGTGCTTTGTTCTTTGTCTTGATGTGTTCATATGTTATATGCTAAGTTCTTTGATATGTTTAGATAGATATATTTATGCTTTGTGCTTATTATATGTGAGAATGATATATCTGATCTAGATAGTCATGCTTAGTGCTTGATATGCTCATTCTGATCCATTTCTATATGCTAAGTGCTTGAATACTGTAGATTAGTGTGAATACTGCGAAGCTCTGTTGTATCAGTGAAGTGAATAGTGTTTTCATATTAGGGAACTGACAGTGCTAAGAGTTGTGTTAAGTATCATAATCACAGATTTGTGTCCCAGCTAAGGTTGCAAACACCTAAGTCTGGAAACCACCCCTACCTCTACCTCGGGTGAGACTTCATTTTCTTCACAGGTGTTTCCAAAAGGATCAGTAGTTAGGGCTTTGTTGGTGCGATGTTGTAGCGTTGAACCCTAGGTATGCTCCTTTTACAACAAATGGTTCCATTTCCGGGACTAAAATTGTGATTTCTTGGAACTGAGGAAGAAGAAGCTCTGTGCAAAGAGTTGTGCCCTGGTGCACAGTGTTCTACTTGATTTATAAATCTCTATGATAAAGAAAGAAGGTTAGATCTGAAAGAAAGAAGATCGATTTGAAGAAAAGAAGATCAGATCTGAAGGAAAGAAGCAAGATATGAATGCTTGACACTCTAAAAAAGGTAAAAGTAAGAATTTTTGATAAAAAGAGGTAAGATCTGCAAACCCTGTGCTCTGATAAAGGTAAGAATAATTAAAAATTTTAGATCTGGAAGCTTTGTGCTCTGTAGAAGTAATACAAGTAGAAATTTTTGTTTCTAGAGTATGGATCTAGGTATGATTGATAGGATTTGTCCTAGCTTGAAAAATAGGGCATTAATAGATGAAAGAAGGTTTGATATGAATAGATATGATAAGACTAGTGAAAGATATATTATACCTATGCATAGAAAGAATGTTTGTACTAACAAATGGATGTAGGATCCTAGAAAGAATTTGTTGCAGGTTAGCTACTATGATCCTAGTGCACAGTACAGGAGAGGCTAGGGATAATTTAAAAGAAAGAGAGGATTGACCCTCTGTCATAGTTGCAGAAGACCATGACATCTTGCTAAGGAATGCCCTAGAAGAAGACCTAGTTGTCTTTGTTGTAAGGCTATGGAGCATGAAGTGTTGGATTTCCCTATAATGATTGCTAAGATTGAAAGAATGACTCTGAACCAGGAGAACCCTAAGGCATATTCATAAACTAAGGATATAGTAGAACCCTAGAAAGAATTAGAGAAAGTATTGCTGCAAATAAATGAAACCCTGAATGATCACCAACATGTCAGGTTATCAGAGATCTTTAAAGAAAAGGAATGTATTGAAGCAAGAATAGGAGACTTCGACATTGGTTGTGTTCTAGATAAAGAAACACAAGTGAATATCATGACAGAGAGAACATGGGAAGATATAGAAAGGCCTGTTGTTACACATCAAAATTGCTAAGTGTCGCATTGTCCCTATTAATCATCGTAAGTGTCGCATCTTCCCTACAACTTTCGCAAGTGTCACAAGTTGATCACTAGTGTCGCAAACAATGTTCAAACATGATGCCATGATAACGACACTAAAGAGGGACTTATGACACCTCACATGACTGATTTGAAGATCAAGAACTGGTCTACTGGAATCAAATAGCTCTTAACACCTGAAAGGGACCCTGAAACATTGGTTTGGAGGGGGAACGCTCCCCTACTATAGCTGCAGAAGTGCTGGCGCTCCTCTACTATGATTCAAGCAGCGTTATAACACCCCTTAGGCCCTTCTGGAGGAGTGCTTATCATCTTAAGAGTGTTGGCGCTTTCCCAAGGAACACCAGGAGCGCTACAACGCTGTGATACCCCTTTTGAGGGAGCGCTCCCTATTCTGGGTCAATTGTTAGCCCATTGAGGAGAATAAGGGGAGAATCATTCGAGATTAGGAGGAAGTTGTGTTCAAATTCTTGGTTTTATCAAAATATCCCTGATCCAAGGAGAAGGTTCCCAAATAGTTCTAAACATAACTCAAGAGGTTATGCTCCTCCCAACCTATATAAACAGGCTCCATGATGGTGGAAAGGGGGAAGAATAAAAGATAAGAAACTTATGATCTTGGAGGAAACTTACAGTCAGCCAAAAGAGAGTGATCAGTGAAGCTGCTGCTATCCAAGTTGTGGATCTTTCAGGCAAGGGTTAGATGAAAAGGACTTGATGAATTTGTCGCATTCGCATCTACAATTGTAAGTACTATTGTCGTTATTCTCATTAATATGACATGCTTGGCCTGTTTCTTTCTAGTTTGTGTCTAATGTTACATGAACTTGTCATTTATTGATAGATCTGTTTTCAAGCTAATGTCAGTAGAGTAGGAAGTGGTCGTATCTTGTTTTGTCCACAGAACTCAGTGAGGAGCAAAGGATTGGAGCGCAACTTGGAGTGTGCAGGGACAAATGTCGATTAAAAGGTACTTCTATTATACTTCCTTCTCATGCATTAGTTTAGATAGATTTGAAAGGAAGTCATTCCCCACTTGAGTTTCGGGCTTGATACCCTGCCCTTATGTTCGGATCAAACTGTCGACTGTTCCCACCGAGGGGCTGACTGCGAATTGGTAACCTTAGTGACCATAATCTTTAGGTTCTTACACAAGGTGACGGTGACGAGAAGTCTCACTGTACCTGGAGCAGACATTGGTCAAAATTACTCGGGCGCCTTGGAGGGTAAATCCACAATTACTGCGTGGAAGCTTTCACTAGGGTGTAAGTCCGTTAAGCAGGTCACCATTGTAACTATTCCACCCTAGCCCCACCCCTTCTGGACTTGATCACGCGATGTTGGATTTCATCACCAACTAGTACGGTCATCGAGAGAAGGTCCTATTTGCTTGGTTGTGATTCTTAGATTCTATTAGCGTATGCTATTTATTTTACTTAGTGGACCTTAGGTCGAGTCAGTGTTAATGGCATCGAATCCTGGGAGTACCAATGGAGGAACCCCTTCTTCTGGGGAACCTTATACCTTTCCTTCATTTGGAAACTTTGGTCCTCCATATGTTGCCACACTGAGTCTTCCAAGACTCACTATTGGATTACCAGTTTGGTTGTTCCCCACTCTGGTGATCCCAAATCCTCCCAATGTTTCAGTTGCACCTCATACTTTGGATGTCAATGCACCACCCACACATCAACCTCATGTCAAATTTTCACCTTCTTTGCCCATTAAGTCTCCTTCCGTTTCTCCTTCTTCGCCTAGTGAAAGCTCAAAAGAAAGTAGCTGGGATGATCAGAAGAAGAAGAAACGGAAAGAGAAGAAGAAGAAGAGCCTGAAAAGGACCAAGGCCCCAAAAACATCAAATGTTGGCTCTAAGAAACCAATTACTGTTAATAGTACTGGGAGTGTTGATGAGATCAACAAGATTAAAAGAAACAATCCAAAACCCAAATTCCCTTGCAGCCTTTGTAAGGGTGATCACTTTCTGAGGGATTGCCCCGATCTTACCCAGGTCTTAGAAATGTGGTCCTCCACGTCATCGGCCTCTATTGGTCATGTCGATGATACCCCGTCGACTAGTGATGTTCAGGTTGGTAAGAAGAAGAAAACTGTCAAGTTCCCTTGCATGTTATGTAAAGGTAATCATTACTCTCACCTTTGTCCTCGCATGGATGAGGCTTCTTCTCTTTTGGAAAAACTTCAACTTCCAAAAGATTATCATAAAATTTCCTCTGACCCATCATTGGTTGATGGACTAGTCAATCCGGCTCCATATTCGGTCAGTCCAGTTGATCACGTAGTCAATCTAGTTTCCTCCTCGATTGAACCACCAACCCAAGTATCTGATCCAGTTCCTTCATTGATCAGCCCCGCTCTTCATCAAAAGAGTGACACCAAAGTGGTTGATGGGAGAGTGATCGATCCCACTCTCTCGTTAGAGAGTGACACCAAAGCGGTCGATCCATTTCTACCTGTCGATCCCATTCTTCCCTTTGAGAATGAAACTCAAGTGGTCGATCCAGTTTCACCATCGGTCGATCCCATTCCTCCATTATGGAATGCTAAAGTGACTGATCCAGTCCCTTCCTCGGTCAGTCCCACTCTTCCTCTAAAGAGTGATAAAGTGGTCTATCCAAGTCCTCCATTGGTCGATCCGATCCAATCACCGGTCAATCCTACCCTCCTTCTAGAGAGTAAACCCGATACTGCCCATGTTTTTCTTGTTAATGAAGACTCTACCATGCCTCGGGGCATTCCTCCTCCTCCTGTGGAACCCCCTCCAAGTAATGAAGCCATCCTTTTTGATTGGGGTGCACTAACTAGACCTCGTCTTCCCTCTCACGTTCCTTTCCAGATTACAGTACAGGTTCATGGTCAGGACGTTCCTCAAACGCTGATAGATGAAGGTGCGTCTGTTAGTATTTTGTCTTTTGTTGCTTGGTACGCTTTGGGTTGTCCTTAGCTTGCACCGGTTACGCAAAATCTGTTAGCTTTTAATAGAAGAACTAGTCAACCTTTAGGGATCCTCCCTCAGTTTCCTATAACTTTGGAAGGGAAAACTGTCTTTATCGATGTCATGGTAGTCCGAGACCCCTTGGATTTCTCTTTAATCCTTGGGTGGGATTATGTCTATGCCATGAAAGCTATTGTATCCACTCTTTTTCGTGTGATATCTTTCCCTCACGATGGAAGAATTATGACTATTGATCAAATTTCATTCATCGGCCCCGACTGGGTTACCTCCCTAAGTGGTTCTTATATGCAGACAGTATCACCCCTGCCACATGTCAATTATGTGGCGTTGTCTCCCATGACCTCAACTTCCGATGATTTGGATCCGATAGTTGACATGGTGATTTCTTCGGTAGGGTTATTGGAGCATGATGTCCTTACCCCTATCATGACCCTCGACATGTGTTCCTTCCAGAGTGATTCTCTTCCATCCGACGAAGATCTCTTGGAAGCCATGACCGAGTCTTGTCCCTTGACATGGTATCCTTCCAGAGGATTATCCTCTTGGAAGCCATGATCAAGAAATCACGAGCATAGTTTCCCTTCTCTGTGGCAAGCTCATTAAAAAATGAAACAAAGGTTACGATCATAGTTTCCCTTCTCTATGGCAAGCTCATTAAAAAATGAAACAAAGGCCACTAGCTTTCATGCTGGGGGCATAACGAGCATAGTTTCCTTTCTCTGTGGCAAGCTCGTTAAAAAATGAAACAGAGGCCACTAGCTTTCATGCTGGGGGCATAATGAGCATAGTTTCTCTTCTCTATAGCGAGCTCATTAAAAAATGAAACAACAATCTGGGCATCGAACCTAGAACCTTGAGCATAGTTATTTTCCTGTGTCAAGCTCGTTAAACAATGAAACAATCACCTCTCCCTTCAAGTTGAGTCTTTTTCCAGATCTCGTAGATGTCAAGTTGAGTTTGTCATTAGGACTCGTTTTTAACCTTCATTTCATCCACCTGTATCCTTTTTCTCCATCTAGCAAAGAAATTGGTGACAACCTCAAAGTCAGTGAATGAATTGAAGCTTGGGGGGGCATGCCTCCAGTCTTTGATGATCATTCTGGAGCTAAGCCACTAGCTTTCAAGCTGGGGGCATACCGAGCTTAGTATTTGTTCTTTCTCATGCTCGCAAATACATGAGAATGCAACCGGGTAAACTTTTATCTCTTTTTTGGACCTGTATGGACACCACACGAAAAAGGAACCCCCCTGGAGTCTCCTTTAAACCCTTTTCAGACTCTCTAAATATGAAAATATTGTTGAGTGACCTTGCTTCCTTTCACGCTCATTAAAAGGTCAGAAAGGGCGTCTTTCAAGCGATAGTTTAACCCTTTTTTGGTCTTGTTGGACTACTGTACGAAAAAGGAACTGAGAGAGTTCTCTTTTAAGTGTTTTTCCATTTAAGTGTTTTTCCAAACTCTATAATCTTGAAAAACCTTCGAGTTTTCTGTCTTTGGACTCGTTAAAGCACACATCGATAGACCCATATGGGATCGAACCCTTACTTCTTCCGGTTCATTAAACAAAGGAAGAGGAACTTACCAAAGGTGAGTTATATCGAGCATGTGTTATCCTCCTCGAGCTCGTTAAATCAAAAAGAGGTACTCATCTATCTGGATGGGGGAAAAATTGGAAGGAGCAAGCCAAGCAGTCTTTTGAGAACACTATCTAGCACTTCTTAGAGTCACCCTTGAACACGACACTTTGTCACTTTGCACATAATTTGTTGAACCTCTACACTGAGCCAATCCTTTGAGTTTCCTTTCACTCATTTGGGTCACCCGACGTAAGTCACAGTAGCCATTGTACAGTTTTGGTCCATGTCATGTTTTGATTTTGTGCCTCAGTGTTCAAGGGAAGTATCCACCTCGAGAGTCAACCATCCCAAATATCCTGCCTTAAAACGTGAGATCGGAAGAGCGGTTCAGCAGGAATGCCGAGACCGATCTC
>CBVK0100799193.1:0-10783 GCA_900067695.1 Picea abies | reverse complement strand
AGAAAAGATGCAATCTAATGAAATTTCTTTAATGTATTGTAATACTAGTGAAAATGTTGCTAATATTTTCACTAAGCCTCTTGGGAAGATCAAATTTGAACTATTTAGAGAGATGTTAGGTGTGGATGTAAATCCTTTCTCCATTAAAGGGGAGAGTTAGATTAATGTAGAGTTAGATTAACTGTGTAGTTGTGGTTTATCTCCAACCGCTTCAAACCGTCTTAAACCGGTTTATATTTGTATCTTCGCGTTGATGAATTTGGAATAAACTCAACTTTGCTTCCCCTGTCTCGGTAATGTTATGAGTCAGTTTTCTTAGGATTCCTCATGTAAAACTATGATGTATATGAAAAGCATTCAAAATATTATTTACTTGTATTCTTCAATTCTTCTGCTTATCTCCCATTGTCTTACTATGCTTGAAGTTGTGTGGATCACTGTGGGCCCAAAACTACTCCAAGTTTTTGTCGAATATACTCAAATATCTCCCCAAGAAGAGGTTTGGTGGAGATATATGCAATCTATTCTTTTGTCCCAATGTACTCTAGCTTGATGTTCTTCTCTGTAACTTGTTCCTGTATCAAGTGAAACTTGATCAAACTGTGCTTCGTATTGGAATTCATTATTGGATTCTTGGAGATACTGATAACACTGGTGTTATCAAAGAGTATCAGAATAGGGTCATTGTATTCCACTGGTACATCCCGCAAGGTCTACTTCATCCAGAGAACTTGAGTGCAACATGCTACTCCTGCAATATATTTTTCTTCTACTATGGACAAAGATACTGATGATTGTTTCTTGCTCAACCATGATACCAGACACAAACCCCAAGTAGAAAGTTGCTCCACTTGTACTTATTCTATCATCAATGTTTCCTTCCCAATCTGCATCTGTGTAGGCTACCAAAGATATATCATTCCCTTTTGGATACCATAATCCAAAATCGTTTGTTTCCTTGAGATATTTGAGTATTCATTTTACTACCATGACGTGTGTTTCTTTATGTGTTGCTTGAAATATTGCAACTTGTCCAATTTCTTTCATCACATCTGGTCTTGACATTGTCATATAAAGTAAGCTTCCAATCATTGATTTGTAGAGTCTCTGATATTCATCCTTAGATTCATCTTCCTTTCTCAACTTGCAACTGGTCTTCATAGGAGTACTTACGTGTTTACCGTCTTCCATTCCAAACTTATTTAGCATTTCTCTGATATACTTGTTCTTGGAGATGAAGAAACATTTATTATGCTGACATATCTGTAATCCCAAAAACAAATTCAACTCACTGAGCAAAGACATTTAGAACTCATTCTGCAGGTCTTTGGAAAAATTCTTACTCACCCCATCATCATCACTTCCAAAGATAATATCATCTATATAAAATTCAATTATCAATATATTGTCTCGATCCATGTTTATGTAGAGATTGATGTCTAAATTACCTTTCCTAAATCCATGTTGTTGTAGATACCTGTCCAATATTGAATACCATGCTCTGGGGCCTATTTGATTCCACACAATTCTTTCTTCAACCTGCAGAAATAATCTTACTTATCTGATAGTAGAAACCCTTCAGATTGTTCTATGTAGACTTCTTCTTCTAATTCTCCATTCAAAAAGATTGATTTTACATCCATCTGATACACCTTGATTCTTTTGGAACATGGATAGGTTGATATCAATATGATTGCTTCCATATTGGAAATAGGGGAAAAGGTATCTTTGAAATATATACCTTCAATATGAGTGTATCCTTTGCATACTAAACTTGCTTTGTTTCTAGTTACCTTTCCATCCTCGTTCATTTTTTCTTGGAAAACCCACTTTGTACCAATAACGTTCTCGTTCTTCAGTCTTGGAACCAGTTCCCATGTGTCATTATTCTCTATCTAATTCAATTCTTCATCCATAGACTTGATCCAATGTTCATCCTTTTTGGTCTATTCAAAATTGTTTGGTTCAACTGTAGATAACAATGCTAGGTGTTGTTGTTTAGGTGAAATTATTCTTCTTGGGGTTTCAACTCCTACATATTTATTCCCAATAATTTGTTCTGGTGGATGAATTGTTGTACTTGTTGGCTAGGTGTCTTAGGAGGTATATATTTCTCATCTTCCTCTTGTTCTTCTTATGGATTCTCTTATTCTCTGCTTCTTATTCTTTTAGATCTTCCTTGTCATCCTTCGGTTCTAAGTATTTTCTTCCTTCTTTTCTCTTCCATACATCTGTCTCGTCAATTTACATTGATGATTTCCACGATTCTGTTGAGTATTGGACTGAAGAATTTGTATGCTTTTATTTTTCTTGAATACCCAAATAATATTCTCTTATCAACTCAGGAGTCAAATTTTTTAAGCCTTCCATCTTCTCTTTTGATATAACATTTGCTTCCAAATACTCTTAAATGCTTCACATTTTATGGTTTTCCTTTTCATAACTTGTAGGGAGTCTTATCATTGTTACTTCTGAGAATTCCTTTGTTCAAGATGTGAACTAGTGTATATACTTCTTGTTCCCAAAATATGTCACTCAACTTGAAATTTTTCAACATGGTTCTAGCCATTTCCTGTACCATTATGTTCTTCCTTTCGAAAAATCCATTTTGTTGAGGTTTCCTCACTATCGAGAATTGTCTCTTTATTCCATGTTCACCACATAAATCCATGAATTCCTTTGATGTAAACTCTCATCCATTTTATGTTCTTAAGCACTTGATTTTCAAATCCATCTCAGTTTCAACCATCTCTTTGTATAACTTCAAGTGTTCGAATGCCTCTGAATTCTGCTTGAGAAAGAAAATTGCAGTCATTCTTGTGTAGTCATCAACCAGTAACATAACGTAATGTTCTCCATTTAATCCCTTCATTCTTGTAGGTCCAAATAGATTAGTGTGTACAATATCCAATGGTTTTGTCGTGGAGTACTCTTTTTATTTGAACTTGGTCCTGGTTTGTTTTCCCTGTAGACAATGCTCACATAGAGTATTTGTTGGCTTTCAGATCTTAGGCATTTCTTGCATTGCTTCCTTTCTGTTGATTTTGACAAGGTTATCAAATTTATGTGACCCATCCTTTTGTTCCAGATACAACTTTTGTTTTACTTTCCTAAGAAACATTTTCCCCTTCCAATATCATTCTGGACATATATTGTGTTTGGGTTTCTTATAGCTATAACCACCATTTTTTCTGATCCTTATTTTCTTATTTCACAATTTTCTGAGTCAAACAAAAGTTTGTGTCCTTGATCAAACATTTGATTGACACTTATAATATTGTTCTTCATATCTTCGACCAATAGAACATTTTATTCCTTAGCATATTTTCTTCCAAGCTTGATTGTACCTCTACCTATTATTCTGGTTGAGTTATCATTTCCAGATGAAATTGATCCATCTCATTCCTTCTTCAGGGTCAAAAACCTGTTCTTGTCACCTTTCATATGTTTTGAACAACCGATGTCAACATACCACCCACTTTTCTTGTGTTGTGCTTGTAGATCCAACGAGCATTATTTAGTGTTGTTCATTGATATTGTTTTCTTCTCCATATCCTTTGTGGATCCTGTTTATGACTGTTGATATTCTACTTTGGTTCTTTTGTAGGAACAATTAGTATACAATCTTTGACCATGTGTCCAAAATTGTTGCACTTGTAGCACTCTATTTCATTAATTAGTGAATGAAAATTGTTGTGATTTATGTTCTTTGCTTCATGTGACTTTCTGTTGTTTTAATAGCCTTCATAGTTTCTTTTGTTCTTGGAATAGGCTCTACAATTTGCAACTTTGTGACCAAAATTGTTACAAGAACAACATAAACCAACAAAAATAGTTTGATACCTGGATGTAGGGGATATTCTTAATGGATTTTCTCTTTTTAAGCCTTCTTCTTCTTGAGATGTTGTTGATTGCTAGTTCTGTGTTCTAAATATTCTAGGTGGTCTAGTTCTTCTATGTTTTTTTCTTGAGTACCTCTGACTATTTCTGCATAGGTGCTTTGTTCTGCTTCATGTTCTCTCTCCTTAGAGCTCAAAACTTTCTCGGTCTGCATCTGGTTGTATCCCATCCCATACCTCTCATAGTGTGGCCTTTAACTGATAATGACCTCATCCAATATTTTTGTCCTACTCTATTGCATATATTTCTTCTGAATATCTTTTCTTAAGGTTACTATTTCTTCTTCCAAGATTTTAATCATCTTCTCCTTATATTATAATTGATTTTTGAGTGTTTCTTCAATCCTTCTGTCTTCTTCTACATAGATTTTCAACTTCATGATTATTTGCTTGATTTATTCTAAGTTGGAATTTTTAGATCCTTATTTATTCTTTAACTTTGCCTTGAGTGACTTGATTTTCTTTCTTTGTTTCCCTAGTTCTTCTAAGGAACTGATTAATTCTTCTTTGAGATCGACTTCGCCTTCTTCTTCTAAATCTTCTAAATCACCTTCATCATCTTCTAATTCCATGAAGAGTACTCTTTCTGAATCATTTTCACTATCATCATCCTCGTCTAATGAAGAGACGTCTTCCTTTGAGTATAAACTTTTCTTTAAGATTTTTTTTTTGTTCCTTCTCTTGTCTCCCTTTTGAATTCTCTTTTTCTTCTTAGGATATTCTTCTTCGTTGCTACCTTTATTCTTATCGTAAGTACATTTAGAATAAAAATGACCAATAGCATCACAGCTAAAATATTTTAATGGAAGCATACCTGTGTACTTATCGGTTCCTCTTTTTAAATTCCTTACGAAGATTTTGACTTCTTCATCTTCCTCTGAATAATCGATGCAACTGAAATATGGTTTTGAATTTTTCTTGTTTTTCTTCTTTGTCTTCTTGGATGCTTTGAATGTTGCTTCCTTCGTGACTGAATTCTCTTGTTCTATCCTCATTTCATAAGCTATGAATATTCCATGTAGCTCATACATGCTCAATCTTTCAAGATCTGTTATTTCTTCTAGGGCTGATATATTAGGATCAAATCTCATAGGTAGAGATCTTAGAACCTTTTGAATGATCACTGATTCATCAACTTCTTCTCCCAATCCTCTAATAGTGTTCATTGTTTCGTCATATCGTAGAAAGTAGGTTTCAATGTCTTCATCTTCCTTCATCTTCAGTTGCTCAAACTTAGCTCTATGGGTTTGAAGCTTAGCTCCCTTGACTTTGGTATCTCCTTCTTAAATATTTTGAAGTTTATCCCAAATATCATTTGTAGTCTTGCAATGCATAACTTTGACAAATACCGAATCATCCAGACTACTTAGAATGGTTCCTTTATCCTTTGATTTGTTTTCATTGAGTTTATTTTCATATTTATTAGTTGGGGGAGTGGTTAGCACTGCATATATTTCTATTACTGACTACCATACATCAAATCCCTATTCCTGTAAAAATGTTTGCATCCATGTATTCCAAAAGGAATAATTATGTCCATGAAACCTTGGTGCTCCAATCTTAGTGTATCTCATGATATCCTTCTAGTGGTTAAAATCTTTCTTGAAGGACCTTCTCTGATACCAATTGTTGGAATACTGAGAGGGGGGGGGTGAATCAATATGAGCACTTTATTATCACTTTTATCCACAATATGTAATCATTAACATCATCAATAATATGTCATCAATATATCATGAGCAATATAAATCAACAGAGCATAATAGACATCCACAGAAACAAAGTACACCAGAATTTACATGGAAACCCAAATGGGAGAAAACCACAGAATGATTTTTCTTATATATCAAAATAATACATTCATTGGAAGCACCAACTTCCCAATTCTCCAACTACAACTGGAAGGAGGCTACGACCCCTTATTTACAGGATCCAACCTGAAGGAAACTACAACTCCTTGAATTCTCCAACTCCAACAAGAAGGAGGATACAAGCCCCTGATTCTCAGACTCCAACCTGAAGGAAGCTACAACTCCCTAAGTTCTATAGAATCAACTAGAAGGAGGCTACAACCCCCTTTCCTTTCCCTGTCCCGCTGCCTTGAAATATAAATGTATACCAAACTGTCACTACCACAATCACTATTATTGTCTCTATCATTGTCATTGTCACTGTCACTGCCACTATCACATCAACCTGTCATTGTATCCAACTTGTCACTGTCACTGTACCATCAACCTATAACTGATCATCAACATGATCTATACCAAAACCTGTACCATATCATCCATCAATTCTATACCAACATATGTAGTATAACATGCAACAATCATGTACCATAAGATAGGCCAAATGTAGATACCATAACATCAATGATGAGAAGCTAATAATGTATCAAATCATACACCATGTACTAGAGCATCAATCATGCGTAGAACCTATACCACATGCCATAGCATATATTTGTACCACATCATCAATGAAGTTCCTCAAAGAACCAAATCATGTGCCTCATGCATATGCCACCATACATCAAGTATATACCTCAACCATACATCTACAAAATGCCACCATACATCAAGTATATACCTCAACCATACATCTACAAAAAAATAACATAAGCATACCTATACCTATGTAGTTGATCTGATACAAAATAGTTATGACCTGTAGCATTCCTTTGACCTCAGGGACCTGGTACAATAATTTCCTCCAAATCTGTCTTATCCTCACAGGACTAAGACATGATGTCATGCGGGGCCTCGGTGATAGGAATTGTGCAACCTGTGGGGATGCCTTGCGGGACACTAGTAGTCTGACCCACAAGAGTCAACCAAACCAAGGTTTCCTCATAAAATTTCTCTCTCCACAACAACCTTGAAACTCCCGCACCTCTCACTTGTCGCTACCTCAGAGTTCATTTTCGCAAACTTGCCAAATAGATCACTAGGTCACTAGAAGATATTCAATAGAATAATTGAGTGAATGTACTTGTGAATGACTCCTTGAGGTGTATTTATAATTTTTTTTTACCCTTTCATTAAATACTTGTAACCAACTAGGGGCTTCTTGACCATTATTCGGGGATTCTAACTTCATAAGCCCATAAATCCTCAACCATGAGGAACCACGTGGCATACCACCTATCACCAGAAACAACATGACAAGGACTATCTATCCATGAGTTAGTTGCATGCATTCACACCATCCTTCATGACCTTTTTCCTTGATCAAATACGGGTTCCATAACCATACCTTTGGAGCTATCGGACTTCGTCAAGGGTTGAAATCAATGACAACCAATCTTTCAATAGAAAGGTTGTACGCTGGTTGCAGGAGTTGTCACCATAGTCTGAGTATTTTTGTTGTTTGTTGGACCTTAGTTTGGCTTAGGAAACCTTCCTTGGTAGAGCTGAGATTTATGAGAGGCAGAGTCTATTCTCTCACCTTATTCAAATTGGTACAATAAGGATTAAAATCCGATTTATAGAATAATCAACTAAATTCTAATTGCTCACTTATTTGCAATCTATTAAGCCACATTTCAATTAACTAAGCTAAAATAGTTGGATGATCAAAGATAAGTTTACTTCCAACTTGGAATCCATCCATGCATGATAATATCAAGGTAGGATAATTAAAGTGATTCAACCTTATTACAAGGCGTATTTTATCGATTACAATGCTTATTATCTACAAGGCGTATTTTATCCTTGTATTTTGTTGATTATAAGGCGTATTTTATCGATTACAATGCTTATTGTCTATGTTTCCAAAACTTATTTTTTATATTTGCAAAGTTAATTTATTGTGCATAAAGAATTATGCACCAACAACATTCTAGGCATCATGATAGTGTAATTGGATGATCCATTGCACCGAACATCACTCATGCACAATGCAAATAACATAAAATTCATGGCTTATATGTAAAACCTTTGTTGATTTCTGATTAAAATTAATATAAAGTTATTGTAATTCTTGAATTTGTTCATTTAAGGCCAATAAATACTCCAATAAATACTCTTAAAAGTATGCAATCATTGAAGTCACCTTCAATCACATATATAGATAAAGAATTTTTCTTGTTGATTCTTTAGCGAAATTGAGTGTACATATGGCTCTAGGTATTTGGCACATTTAGGATCGACAAGAATGTGTGCTAAATGATTTTGATACATCTATAACTTTAATACATCTATGATTTTGATACATCTATGATTTTGATCATATGATATCTATAACTTTAATTTATATATTTTTTTCAATTATATTATGGTGACTTAACAAATTTTACTTCCTTTTTTAAAGTTTTTTTATTGGATGAATAAATCTTCTATATTTATATTTTATAAAATGATTATATGAAATGTAATGGACTATTGATATATGAAATACGGGACAATATGATTTTTATTGTAGTCTCAAATGATTAGTTCTTTGGATCATATTGCTTAGATAAGATAGGAATGGATATGGTTTTTTTTTGTTAGGCGCAAGTTTTGATATATTTTGAGGAATATGAACATAAATATGATGAAGATCAAGCAATGTTGTTTAAGCATTTTCAAAATGTAATTTTGTTAATTACTAATAAAATTGCGATTTTTTTTCAAAGAAAAAAAACAAAAATGTTTTTGAATTTGTGATTAAAATTAATATGAAAATATTGTAGTTTTTTAACTTAAGATTATGAAAAATGTTTTGAATATTATGTTTAGTTTTATCTTTATAATAATATTTATCTTTTCTCACTTCAATCAACTTGATAAAATGAATACCAAGGTCCAACTTATAGAGAAATCAACTGAATGCTATTGGTTCACTTATGTGCAATGCACTATGCTACTTCTCAATTAGTTAAGCCTAAAATAGTCAAATGCTCTAAGTTAAAGTTACTTCCAACTTTGGGATCTATCAATGCATAATAAAATCAAGATATATTAACAACAATAAGTCTACCTTATCTTGATATTTTCAATGCTTATTTTGATTATTACAATACCTTTTTTTTTATGCTTCAAAAACTTATTTGTATGTTTACAAATTTAGTTTTTTATACATAATGAATTAATTTATGGGCATAAATAACTATGCACCAACATTATAAGTATCTTGATATTTTAATTGAATGTATATTTTTACTAAGCATCATCAATCATGCATGAATTTGTGTAATTTTGTAGCAAACTTCCCTTCATTGCTAGAATCCAGTGACATAGTAAATCATAGTTCCCATAGATCCATCACTCCAATCAAATTTTAAGTAATTTGGGTTGATTAATAATTGGGATGTAAAACCTCTAGGGACATCATTCCACCATGTCTAAAATTTGTGTTGAAATTCTTATTAGAATTGTCATCGGAAAGAGAGTCATTTTTCTACAAGAGTAGTTTACTCCATTATAAATAACTACAAACTTGGCATAAAATACAATTAACATAATATTCATGGTTTATGTAGATGATATGACCCCAAGGGAGGCATATATGGGAGTAAATGTATATGTAATGGGGTAAATGTATATCTAATAGAGGTTGGTCTAATAAAAATCCCACATGTGAGCCCTTTATTAGGTTGACCCCTATTGAATATACATTTTCCTCATATATACTTCCTTAGGGTCAGATCAATGGACAACCTCCTTTGTTGATCTGTGATTGAAATTAAAATGGAGATGTTGTTATTGAATTTGTGATTGAAATTAATATGTAATGTAGTTATTGAATTTATTTTTATGTAAACGCGTTTTTAGATATCAAGTTCTATATTTTCACTATTACCTATGTTTTTAATCAAGACAGTGATGGGAATTTTGAAACATCATGAGTCTTCTTGGCAATTCTATCAACACCTTAAATTTACATGTGGGATCAACACCTTAAATTTTACATGTGGGATGAATCCATTAGATTAATTATGGTTAGCACCCTAGAAATCAAACTCCATATCAATCAAAGAGTCAAAATCATACACTTAATTCACGGCATTGTTTATGTTTTCATTTTGAAGTGTTTAAACCATAGTCTAATTGGAGAATGTGGCATAACAACTTGTCATTACTCTCAATTGAAATTGATCCATACCTTGTGTTGAGACCTAAGTCTGCACCCTTTCCCCTCCTCTCCCATTACCCTATACCTCCATAAAAAATAATACCTTTTATGTTGGTTAAGTTGGTCACCCATTACTAAATGACTCAATTTTTTGTCATTACCTCTCTTGACTGATTTTTTGCACCATCTTTTGTTTTCTTGAAGGGTAATTACATGTTATGGTTTGGGTCTGAAGTATTTTTCATCATGCTTACCATTGATTGAGCTCATAGTAGGTGTAACAATGTTTTATATGCATAACAAGAATGATTGCAAGAGCCAATTTATTCTTGCAAATGTGGCTGGCACGCTAATTTTTAAATTATTAAATAATTTAATGTGTTATTTTAAATGTTTAAACCATTTGAATGGTGTCTACATATGTGCACGACCATAAACGAACGCATCCACACCAGTTTACATGCAGTTTCATCATTATACAACATCAGTCATGGTCATGAGAACTATATTGTTCAATCATGTCTACTACAGCTTGAACGAAGGGTTAACAACATGCAGGTATCAGTTTCAATATGAGGAGATTCACATTCACTACATCATCGACAACATAACTACTATGTACACCATGGTTCCTCCTCGAGATCGATGCCATTTGAACAGGACTGAGCGACAAGGTCTTGAGATATTCGAGGCCATACCCGAAATCAAGGATATTTTCATAAAGGCGGAATGGTATGACTGTTGTAGGAAAATCTCCCTGCGGACAGGTAGATCACCTCAAAGAGCTAGACTCTTAACTCTAAGACAGAAAGTGCTTAACATGGACA
>CBVK0100799192.1:0-10783 GCA_900067695.1 Picea abies | reverse complement strand
AGAGAATTTTTTTTATATCTATTACAACAGCATAAAATAAAGAAATGACTAAGGTGAATTTATCATATGTGACACATACCTGAGTGTGAGGTGCACCCAATGATCAAGAAGCCTCTACTGTTGCATCGGTGTTGGGGATAGGAATTGTTGCATTCTTCGGTGTAGAGGGTCTACTGCTAGGACATAACAACTACAAAATAATATACAATGAAATATCAATATAAATACAAATAATACAAAATAAATATATAACAATGAAGAAAATAAAGAGGGTTACGATACTAACCTCCTCCATGAAGCTATGTTGTCCACTGGGATCTATAGGCCCATATCATGTATGTCTGTAGCTCGAGCATCTATGAGGTTCACATGGATTTCTACTATGTCCATGTGTCCTCTCCTCACTGTAATTTGACGTGCATGATGAACCTCCAACCCCTCTATCAATGTCACTGGCAGACACCTCTTACCTAGATAGTGAAAGAAAGCTACTGTGTTGCACTAGGCTATGAGTCAATGATGAAATGGATATATTTACCTGTTGCAATCTCTCTGCAACATGAGGATGTTGGGTATGGGGGTCAAGCCTTCGCCTGGGGGGATGATGACCTAACACAGAGTCATGCCTGACATGCTCTCTGTCTTGTGCAGACCCTAGACCTACCCCCTGGAATTCTCCAATGTCAAAGTAGTTGACATGCTTACCCATAATAAACTCAGTCCATAATTTTCTCATAAAATATAAGGGCACCTCCCTGTTATCGCAGGGAGTTTTATCAAAAACCATATACCACCTATCCATCCAATTTTAACTCATTTGGGGATGCATGAACTAGTCAATGGAGATGCATTTCTTGTTCAATGGTAATTCTTGTCGAGTTCTAGGATCCCTAAAAATAAACAATATTTGTGGTTTTGAAATGCCTAGCTCTTTCACTTGGTTTTTGTCCAAACCAATGTTGTAGTACTCATACATTCTTTCCCTATAATCAGAAATAGAGGTCAATTTCCCTTAGACACTTGCAATGGAATTCACAATGATGTCCAAAGAAGTGGTCAAGGAGACTTGTAACATCCCTAGCCACCCACAGGACAAGGTATGCTACCTTCAATCCCACCCTTGGACTTCATACTCTTACCGGTACCTTCTTTATTTAATAAGAATGCATACGATAAAATATTTAACAACATGAACAACAATATCGATCAAGTATGCATAATCTAAGATTTAGTTAAACGATAATTAAAATACACAATGGAATACATTCATACACATATAATAATATCACAATAGAGAGCACTTATATTTATAAAAAGGAGACACCAACTAGTTGCAGACCAAGGACGTTCCACCCAACCATAGACACCACTGCTCCAAATCTCAACAGCAGTGTCACCCCCTGAGATAGGGCTATGAATCCATAAGGATGGTTCCAGAGTGTACTTGGGTTCCCAAACCAGTCATATCGAATTCTATCACAGGTTTCCTAGCACCCACAACAATCCAAGTACCTAAATCTCTTCCACCCATTCTGCACCACCCAAGAGAATGGACCTCCAACTTTCTCTTCCACGCAGTCCTTCTCCTTTCTCCAGGGCCTCCAACATAGCTAGTCTAGAATCTCAATGTTGGAACTCTCAGGACTCACAGTTGTGAGCAAAACAGGGAACATGCCAATGCATCTCAAACATGTAGGCCCCAAGTCATGGTTGGATTGCACCAGCAACCATTATAACCAACTATATCATGGATAATCTTTTGCAGTTCCTTTCCCTTTACCCAACTAATATGCAGGTGGGGATGGATCAATGAATGGGTGAGTGTCTGCATGAAAGGGCGTGAGGTAAATAATGGTACAAATGCTAGAGTGAAGGAGTGGATGGGCCAACAACCAACCCCACAATTAGATCACAAATGGGTTTAAGAATTTTCGTGGGGAATCAAGAACCTCCTGGCCTTTCCCAAGAAGTTCACATAATCAATCCCCTCCCTTAGGAAAAAAGGGTAATTAACATAGGAATACAAATTTATCCCCTCAAGCCCCCTCTCTTGTGGAATCTTATCCCCCTATAACTCTAGTCCTTCTTCGTCTAGCAGACAACGATGTGTTTATTATTAATAATGACCAAAAAATTACATTTCTTGGACATATTGGCCCTTTAATATTTTTTTGAGCACTCAGGCCTCTCATCATTGTAACAATACATTATTTAAAATGGGGGTTCGAAACCCAGGGTGTTACATCCCATCCCCCTTATCTTGGCACTGTCCTCAGTGCATATACAAAATAGAGATCAAAATCTCAAATTTATTCAAAAATTTGTGGGTACTCTGCCCACATGTCATCTGCATGCTCCCAGGTAGCATCTTCGAGAGCTTAGTAGGTCCACTGAACTTTTACCAACTCTATAACTCGATTCTGGAGTATTTTGATCTTTATGTCCAATACTCACACTGGTTGAATCTGAAAGTCTCCCTCCATCTCTACTTGAATCATATGCCAATTAATAACATGGTTAGGGTCATGTACATATTTCTTTAGTAAAGATACATGAAATACATTATGCACATTCATGGAAGTAGGCAATTCAAGCATGTATGCAACTTGCCCTATTCTTTCCAATATTTCAAATGGACCATAGAATTTGGCTACCAACTTTGTACAACTACCCAATTTCAAAGAGCTTTTCTTGGGCTTCACTTTCAAAAGTACATGCTCCCCTACTTTAAATTATCTAGTTGTCTTGTTCTTGTCTGCATAAACTTTCTATCTATCTCAAGCTGCCTTTAAATTCTGCTTGATCTTAACCACCTGGTCTTCCATGTCCTTGATCAAATCCGGTCCAAGTACCACTCTATCTGTTGGGTTGTCCCAACTTACTAGAGTATCGCATTTCCTACCATACAAAGATTCAAATGGGATCATTCTTAATGAAGCTTGATACCCATTATTATATGAAAACTCAACCAAGTGTAAGTAATCTTCCCACTTATATGGCTTATCCATCACATACATCCTCAACATATCTTCAATTATTCAATTGGCCCTCTCTGTTTTCCCATCTGTCTGGGGATGATACGTGGTGCTAAAGTTTAGATTTGTGCCAAATGCTTTAAACAATCCCCTCTAGAAATTGGAGGTAAACTTTGTATCTCTATTCGAGACAATTTTCCTAGGTATCCCACGCAACCTAGCAATTTCCTTCATGAAAATTTCCGCAATATTAGGCATTGTATGTGTTGTCTTCACATGCACAAAATGAGAAACCTTTGTTAATTTTTACACCACCACCATGATTGAATCATGTTTCTTATTCATTATGGGTAATCTTGTAATGAAATCCATGGTGATCACTTCCCATTTCTTCTCTAGGATTGGAAATGGCTATAGCAACCCCGTTGGATGCCTATGCTTAGCCTTCACCTTCTAACATTCCATACAATGAGCGATGTAATCAACAACATCCTTCTTCGTTCTCTGCCAAAATAACTGGCTTCTTACTGCTGTAATTGTTTTCTAGTAACCGGGATGTCCGTCATAAGGAACATCATGCATTTCCTTAAGTACCAAATTCCTTAGTTCTCTGGAACTAGGAACATAGATTCTATTTTTATGCATCAATAATTCGTCTTCCTTTATCTCATACTCATTTATTTTCTACTGTACATTTCCTTGCTGTAATTTTTCCTTTACCTGTAGGTAATGTTGATATGTAACAAGACCATCTAAAATTCTTCTCTTCAATTCTGACTGATGCATACTAACAACAGTAGCATGCATGATATTCACTCTTCTACTAAGTGCATCGACAACTTTATTCTCCTTTCCTTTGATACTCTTGATATCGAAGTCATATTCACTTAAAAATTCCAACCATCTTATTTTCCTAACATTCAATGTTGGTTGTTCAAAAAGATACTTCAGGCCAATGTGGTCTGTCCTTAATTTGAATTTCTTCTCCATGATATAATGCCTCCACATCCTCAAGGTGTGGACAATGGTATCCAGTTCCAAGTAGTGGGTGGCATAGTTGCTCTCATGTTTCTTCAACTTCCTGGACTCATATCCAATGACATGTCCATTTTTTGTGAGGACTCCCCCAAGTCCTTCCTTACATGCGTCTGTACATACCACAAAACTTTCATTTAGGTCAACAATCTTTAACACAGGTGCACTAGTAAGTAATTCCTTCAATAGATTAAAATTATTTTCACACTTGAGTGTCCATTCAAATTTAGTTCCCTTCGTTTTCAAGGAAGTGATGGGATGAGCAATATTAGAGAACCCTACTATGAACCTTCTGTAGTAGCCAGTTAATCCCATAAAATATCTATTTTCTGACACATTACTGGGTGTTGGCCATCCTCTAATGGCTTCAATATTCTCTGGATCTATTGCTATGCCCTACTTTGAAATAAAATGTCTCGAGTAATGGATCTACTTTTTATAAAAACAACACTTACTCAACTTGGCATACAATTGATGTTCTCTTAGTACTTGCAATACCAGTCTTAAGTGATGTTCATGCTCCTCTTCAGACTTATAATAGATAAGTATGTCATTCAAGAATACTATGAAAAGCTTATCCAAATAATTTATGAATATGCCATTCATTAAGCACATGAAGACAACTGGTGCATTGGTTAGTCCAAATGGAACCACTATAAATTCATAATGCCCATACCTGGTCCTAAAGGTTGTCTTATGAATGTCTTCTTCCTTGATTCTTACCTGATGGTATCCTGCCCTCAGGTCAATTTTTTAAAATTTCTTTTCTCCTCTTAGATGATCAAAGAGGTCATTGATTCAGGGTAGAGGGTACTTGTTCAGCTGTCGGAATTCAATACACAACCTCAAGGTTCCATCATTTTTTTTGACAAAAAGTACTAGTGCTCTCCAAGGTGAAACACTTGGACGTATGTACCCTTTCTTCAACAATTCCTCCAACTACATTTGTAATTGTTTTAACTATGGTGTGGTCATTCTTTAAGGTGTTTTTGACACTAGGGTAGATCCTGGCACTAAATCAATTGAGAAATCTATCTCCCTCCTTGGTGGAAATCCTGATATTTCTTGGAATACATCTTGAAGTTCCCATAGCACTGAGAAATACTCAAGTCTTGGCCCCTTTGTATTATTTGGCTCTTCCACATGAGCTGGATATAGTTGACATCCTTTCCTAAAACATCTTTTCAGTTGTAATGCTGAAATCTCCCTTACAGAGATGGGTCTTGGAACTCCTTTCACAATTCTCTATTTTCCATTTCCATCAAGACATGTAAATGTCTTGTTACGATAATCTAGGAAAGAATGATGCTTTTACAACCAATCCATTCCAATCAGAATATCATAAGACCCCAATGGTGATATTTAGATCCATACTATTATTCATGCCATTAAGACTTATGAAGCAACTTCTAAACATATCATGGATTCTTCTTTTGGTTTCGGTGGCTAATTGAATCAAACTTTCTTTTCCAAGTTTACTTTTCTCCAAATGAAATCTATCCACTATCTTAGGATCAATGTAGCAATGACTTTCTCCTGAATCAATCAAAACAAAAATAGGTTGGTTTATGATCTTACCTTCCACCTCAATCATATTGGACTGGTACTTTGCTTGTCGATCATTTAAAGCCACATAGATTATTCCCATATCTTTGATTGTTGTATCCTCTTGGATGTTGTGCATAGTCTTCACTATGTGATTTCTATGTGGGAAATCCTTGTACATGTGATATTCCTTGCATCCCCAACATTGGATTGGTGTTCTTCCCCTTTTTCCCAAGGAATCTTCCTTCTTGGAATCCCCCTTAGCATATTGATCTTGATGATTCCTATTAGGCTCATTCCTATTGAATGGATGTTTGAATCCTTTCCTCCTCTGATCAGACTTCTCAGTCTTCTTGTTCTTCCAATATTTTTGTAGGGATTCTCTTCCCCAGCCTTGCTCATACAAGTATTTATCCTTCCTGATGGCCTTAACCAAGGTCTTAGGTTCATCATACTTGATATTTTCCTTATAAAAAGTTGGCAGTCCACTTAGAAATCCCTGTATTTTTACCTTCTCATCACCAATGAACCTGAAATATTTTAACAATCCCAAGAACTTATTCTCATATTCTTCCATAGTCATGCTTCCCAATCTAAGTTCAAAGAACTTGTGCATTTTATTGTCATAGAAATGCTCTGAGAGGTACTCCTTTTGGAAGTACTTCTTGAACTTCTTCCAAGTGATCCTACTCTCATTAATGTGCTCCACTTGCTTCAATTGGTCCCACCACATTACAACTTTCCCATGTAAATGGTAGGTGGAAATCCTCGGTTCCAAGTTGGATGAATAGTTATGCAATTGAAAATATCTCCTGAGCCCAAGAAACCATGCTTCGACATCATCTTCCCTTTCTCTTGCTTGAGCTTCCTCAGCTCTCCTTCAAAAATATCTACCTCTTGTTTACTTCTTTGGTGTCTAACAGGAGACACCTCTAGACTGCTTACAGGATAATCTGATGCATAAAAATTTATTTCTGAGTAAGGAGGTGAGTGGTGTCCATGAGCTCTGCTAGCAATTATGGAATAACCATCTCTTCCACGATCATCCCTTCTTTCATGGCACCCACCTTCTTCCTCTTGTCTTGAGTTTGATCCCTTCTTCTTTTGTCTCTGCAACTTATTTAATATCTGCAACACTCAGTCATTTATCTGACTTTTCTCTCTCATTAGTATCTCATTGTCTTCTTTGTAGCTTTGCACTTCCATCTTTAGGATTCTTACCATTTCTATTAATGTTTCCTATTCTGTTTTTCCCTTGCATCCATTGGACTCTGTCTCTGCATTACCAACTCTAGTATTCTAGCTTTCGACCTCCTTATCATGAGTGGAGGCTCCCTCACCTTCTTCCATTTCCTCAATACACATCCTGAGATGATGTGCTTAAGCCCCTTAATTCTGCAAAATGTGCAAGCGACCGTTTTTTTAGAATTACACATATGATAAACAAAATTGTCAACAATGCTACAATTCCTTTTGCTTCTTAATGCAGAAACCCTTCTCTCCTAAGGTTGTGCAACCTATTGGTCAAGGGTCTTCAATCTCGAGTTGAATTGGCTCTCTGAAACCTTGATGGTTTTGTTCTGTATCTAAACACATGCTCTTCTAGCTTTTTGGCACAGGTCCGATGGCCCCAGCGACCTTCTCCTTCACCCTTGTGAAAATATCATAGTTGGTGTTAGTTCCTTTTCTCTTGGCCCCTCCTTATATGTGACATTAGGTGGTGACCTCATGTAGATGTGTTATTGCGGCCATGCTCAAAGGTGGTTTGGAACCAAACTATTTTTTTCCCCGCAGCTCACCTCTAGCCACCATGTGTCCTTTTGCCAAAACCGTGGTCTCGATTGTGGCCTGTCTTTGGCTTCGTAAAGCCCGAGCACCTCTTGTCCCTAAAATGCAAGGTGACCATTGATCTCGCGATCTTGATAGTGCTTCTAAATGGACAACCAAGATATACTTATGGAGAACCAATGGTTCATATTTACCTCTCCCAGATCGACGGTTGTGGTCATTTCAGAATTCCAGACTTCATAATTCTCAAGTCTCAAACATTACTTCCCTCGAAATACATGGGATTCTGCCACATATCCTTTTGAATTGGACAGTGGGTAATTACTTCGGACAATCCGACGATCACCATTTACTTCGGTTCCTTACTCGGAATCCACAGCTTCTTGCCACATGTTCTCCTTTTCTGACGGTTCAGGTCTACTCTGGACAATCCAACGATTGACGTTTACTTCGGGTCTCCGACTCTCCGAGCTTTGGGAGTTTCAAATCTCAACTCAAAACTCTCAGAGTAATTTCTCTGGAGTCCATGATCTGTCGCCACATAGATAAATAATGTAAGCGGACACATGTTCCAATCAAGTGGGTGACACATGTCACATCCTAGCTGACATTTCAATCATGTACATGCTCAAAACTTACTGACACGTGGCACACATATCTTGTGTCCACGTCATCCCCAGTGACATCCACAAGCCACGTCACCTTGAAAATTTTGGGGTCCACATCACCTCCTAGTGACGTCATCATGCCCCATTACTTTGGCTCTTCGGGGTTTGGGACTTCAGGAGTTTCCACACTAACAGATTGCCAATTCTCCCAAACTCTGATTTCCCAAACCAACCAAATTACCACCATGTGTCTCCCTTATCGGACGGCCCATATTAACCCCAGACTTCAGGACTTCAGAGGTCACCACTACAAGGATCAACGACTGTAATTCCTTTGGGCCTTTGGACTTCGGAAGACTCAAACCTCAAGATTTTCTAAAATGTTTTTATCCAAAGCTCGCGATCTACTGATGTTTGTCGCCCATGGATCAACGACTATGATTTATTCGGGTCTTCGGATTTTGGAAATCTCCACCCTCAAACTTCATTTTTCCCTGAAGTTCATGAATTTTTGTCATGTGTCCTCCTAGATCAAATGGCTGTGATTCACTTCGGATCTCCAAGGTCTAGAAATCTCAATTCTCAACTTATCCTCTCTCTCCTTTTCTCAGAGTGCTTTCACCCGGAGCACACAATCAGTTGACGTGTGTCCTCCTACATATCGACGGTCCCCAAATACTTGTTCTCTACAGAGGTTCGTCGTTCAAGTAATAACATGTCACATCGTCGCATGCCTTTCAATATGTGGGGGCATGCATCGACGGTTTGTAGTAACCCACTTTTTTCCCTGTAATTCTCCTAATGCTGACACATAACCCCTCTGCGAAACTATGGTTTGGATTGCGGGACCACCTTGGGTAATTATCTCTCGTGCAACTTGGTTCCCCGCAATGCCTCCATCTTGTTGATCTCTGTCTCCAGTGGGATCCGACGGTTGTGACCTTAACCCTTGCTTCCTTTTCATTGGATGACCCCTGTTCACCTGTCCTCCAATCCAACGATCCCTGATCTCTCCTGATCACACAGTGGCGATCACTCCCGAATTAGAAGGGGGATGGTCACGATCCTTCAAACCCCTTACAACAAATCTCTGACAATCTAAATCCTACGTAGATTCTACAATGCCATTCCTCCTAAGATTTTCAACTTCGCTATTGGATTTCGATCTCGACCACGAGACTCTGACCAACAGACATAGCCCATACCGGCCCAGTGTTTCAACCAGAAGCTTTGATACCAATCTGTAACATCCCCAACCACCCACAGGCTGGGGTATGCTACCTTCAATCCCATCCTTGGACTTCGTACTCTTATTGATACCTTCTTTATTTAATAAGGACGCATAAGATAAAAGATTTAACAACATGCGCAACAATATCCAGCAAGCCTGCATAATCTAATATTTAGTTAAATGATAATTAAAATACACAGTGAAATACATTCATATACAGATAATAATATCACAACAAAGAGCACTTATCTTTATAAAAATGTGACACCAACTGGCTGCAAACCAAGGACGTTCCACCCAACCGTAGACAACACTGCTCCAAATCTCAACAGTAGTGTCAACCTTGAGCCAGGGCTATGAATCCACAAGGACAATTCTAGAGTGTACTTGGGTTCCCAAACCAATTAGCTCTCAAGCTCTCATAGGTTTCCCAACACCCACAACAATGCAAGTACCGATCTCTCTTCCACCCCACCTATACCACCCAAGAGAATGAACCTCCACCCTTCTCTGCCACGCAGTCCCTCAGGTAGTCCTTCTCCTTTTTCCAGGGCCTCTAGCACAGTTGGTCCATAATATCAATGCTGGAACTCTCATGACTCGTAGTTGTGACAAAAACATGGCACGGTCCAATGCATCTCAGACATGTAGGCCCCAAGTCATGGATGGATTGCATCAATGACCATTACACCCAACTATCCCATGGCTAATCTTCAATAGTTCCTTTCCATTTACCCAATAGAGACATAGGTGGGGATAGATCAATGAATGGGTGAGTGAGTGCATGAAAGGGCGTGACAGAAAGAATGGTACGAATGTAGGAGTGAAGGAGTGGACGAGCTAATGACCAACCCCACAATCAGACCACAGATGGGTTTAAGTATTTTCGTGGGGAATCAAGAACCTCCTGGCCTTCCCTGAGAAGCTCACGTAACTGATCCTCTCCCTTAGGCAAAAAGGGTAATTAAGATAGGAATAAACATTTATCCCCTCAAGCCCCCTCTCTTGTGGAATCATAGCCCCCTATAACTCTAGTCCTTGTCCATCTAGCAACCAATGATGTGTTTATTATTAATAATGATCAAAACATTACATTTCTTGGGCATATTGGCCCTTTAATAATTGTTTTGGCACTCAAGACTCTCAGCATTGTAACAATACATTATTTAAAATGGGGGTTTGAAACCTGGGGTGTTACAAGACTCTGCTAAGCTCTCTAGTGTCCCTTAATTGTTCCTTAAGGGTTCTTAATATAGCCAACCCCTCTTCAATTTGAGTAATTACATTGGGTAGTTGTGGTGGGTTGGGGTTTTAATATTCTTGGTTTTCTTTTGAGTGGTTTACATTGTCTCGAGGTTCCATTATATTATATATGATGCAATTTAAAAGCCGTGGCCTAAATTAGGTTCATTTTTTAATTCAAATATAAAATTACAAATTTTTTTTATTTTGATTCTTGGAAGCAAAACAATAAATTAGAAATGACTAAATTGAGTTAAAATATGAAAAATTAAACATACTTGGACAACATCCTCCATCTCTAGCACACGAGTGTGATTTGTGCATAATGACCACAAATCACGCTCAGGGCCTCTTTTAAT
>CBVK0100799191.1:0-10783 GCA_900067695.1 Picea abies | reverse complement strand
TTGGATATAATTGAATGGTTTAAGTATAAGTTGAAAAAGATTTTTAAATTCTACTTGATACTAATTCACCCCCCTCTTAGTATCAACAAGATAACCCTACCTTAGAGAAGCCTCAAAATCCACTAAACAACTTGTTGTTTTTAAAATATGCATACTCTATTTTTTTGAATATTACAGGCATTTTGGTAGCGTTTATGTTTCAAAATGTGGACAAACACTACCAAAATCATTGTCTGTAATTTTTTTAAAAATAAACAAACCTGGCTGTAAAGTTTGAACATAACTTTGATTATTATGTCCTTTCTATAGTGATTTGTTCTTCATAAACTTGTATGGCATGTAATTACTTGCCCAGTTGTTACATTAATGGATTAAAACCAAAACACAAAAAAATGGATACTAGTGTGTAGCCGGAGTTTTACTGTTACCAGAAAAAAACCCTACCTTATTCATATTTCTATCCTTTCCAATCTTCTTCACCTAGTTTTTCCAACTATATTTGAGAAGAGTGCACCTACAAAACAAAACATAAGACTCAGGCCCTAATTTCTGGGTATAATAAACCGCATGATAAACCTGGGGAAAAGTATTCACAACAGGGTTAAAAGAAGATCAATTTCAGGTTGAAATAATCGGGCATATAAAATAGCAAAGTCAACCAGAAATGATAGGATTTGAATGATGACTCTTAGTTGCCACAAATTAATTTTTGAATAGCTCATACACGTGGGTGAACATGAAGGAGGTTTGAATGACAACTTAGTGCTCGACTGGACAGGTCCTTTGGAATTCATTTTTTTCAAAAGTGTGCGTTGGTATATATATATATATATTATTATTATTATTATTATTATATTTAGGTGTTTTGGTAGTGCTAATGGTATTCCAGAATTAAAAACGATACCAAAATACCTCTTTCTCACAAAGGCTTCAAATTTGACATCTATGGTAAAACATACCTCAAATACCCCTAATAAAACTTAAGGAACCCTATAAGACCCCAAGGATTAACCCTATCATACCTATGTGCTAACAGGTTGTGCATGCTAAGGGGGGAAGAGAGATGACAAACTAGGATTTGTTGTGTGGTTGAGTAAATTGTGAGATCTTGATAGTTGGTTGGTGTGTGTTTTAGAGTTGGCCTAAGAACCTGTCCTTGTGGATTCATAGCCTCAACTTGGGAGTGACATGTTGTAGAGAGTGAATGTGCAATGAAGCTTAAGGTTGGGTGGGACGTCTGACGTCTATAGCTAGTCGGTGTGAATCTTCCATGAAGATAAGTGTTCTTTGCTCTCTGTGTTATTTGTATTTTATATAAGTATTTATGTTGTGATATTTGTTTATTAATTTTTTATATTGCATGAGCTTTGAATATTTAATGTATTCCTAAATATTGCATGAGCTTGTAATAGTTTAATATATTTATTTATTGTTGCATGCACTTGCATCATGCTTCTTGATTTATTAATTGGTATCAGAAGTTTGAATTCCCCCAAAAATGTGAATTATTGAGGTACTCGGGCAATGGGTACGTTACATATATCAAAATATTAGCCACAAGCCACGTCATTCATAGGAGCTTCATAAATTAATGGCTAGCTTTCACTTTTCCTAAATCCAACCTTGATATTGGAGGGTGTAAGTTCCCTTTGAAAAGATCCACCCATAAGTGCTATTGATCTAAACCTTTTACCTCTATCCCTAGGTTTGTTTTCATCCACGATGATCTCACGGACTTGAATTAATTCTTAAAAGGCTCAAACACACTCACATCTAAGGTTGCAACCTATGAGTAGTGTGTGTATGAAAAGTTAACAAACCTATGTGAATATTGTTTTCCTCCTCCACAGTTTGTAAAGGTATGTGGCTTCCATGGAAATAAAAAATCAACAAGTGTTTGTTAGTAGGTAAGATGATGCTAAGTACAGATGTAGAAAATTGATAAAGAAAAATCATAAACAATTATATAGTCATCCATGATTGGGATGTGCAGCCATGCATGCGTCTAGCTCACAATATTTGATAACTCTTCATATGATTCTTTCCCTTGAAAAAATAGAACTCATGGATTGATAAATGGATTTTGTTTACATAACACAATATATTTAATATTTATCCACTCCCTACTCTCAAGAAACACTTTTGGCACATTATTTCTCCCTCTCTTAGCAATTATCTACATGCCACAATTCATTCTAGCTTGTAAACTAGTCTCATCATAGTTTTGCATATGTTCTATGCTATAGGAATGTTTTGTGTGTGCCTTGAACAGAATTTGCACATGGTTGTCATGCATTATGACCATTGGGGCTTGAGTGTTGTTTGTCTAGTGGGGCCTACAAGTAACTTGATTTTGTGAGTGTTTTCATTTAGTGATATGGTGTCAAAATGAGGTAAATAAAGTATTGTTAAAAATGTATTGATGAGTACTTCAACATAAATGAATACTTAGACAACATATAATTTAAAATGTTATATGAGGTTTCCAACTACTAATTCAACTACCAAAAAAATTTATTAGGCAAGTCGTCTAAATCACACCCTTTAAACCGATTCAGAGACTTGTGACAACTCTAACTGATTAATTCAATATCAAAATGCAGAAAATGATATTTCATGGGAAATTTCATGAGTTAATATACAACTTGGAAATTTTAATTTTCTATTTAGTCTCCCACAAACAACTCTTTTAAATCATAAACCTCTACTACCAAATTGTTTCCTTGAAACTAGTGTTGATCTTGTGAAAGTTTGTTCCCAACAACATAGGCTTAAAAATAGGCATATGATATACCATTGGAAATATCACAGACATCCCTACATCATCACTAGGCCAATTTTTCCTTTAGGGTCTAATTCAAAACAAAAGTTGATCAATGAATTCACAACTTTGGAGTTTGTCCCCCCAGGAGACACTCAACTTGCACCCTTTATAGACTAGACATACAAACTGGTAATTATGAAAATGAGGGCTCATTGCAAGTCTTGTTCCAATCACTATAGGGTATAGCCATTGGATTTTCTAAAAATTCAATAGAATTCCTTTCTTATTTTATTCAAGACTATACCATTGGAAATATCACAGACATGCCTACATCATCACTAGGCCAATTTTTCCTTTAGGGTCTAATTCAAAACAAAAGTTGATCAATGAATTCACAACGTTGGAGTTTGTCCCCCCCAGGAGACACTCAACTTGCACCCTTTATAGACTAGGCATACAAACTGGTAATTATGAAAATGAGGGATCATTGCAAGTCTTGTTCCAATCACTATAGGGTAGTAAACATTTTGGATTTTCTAAAAATTCAATAGAATTCCTTTCTTATTTTATTCAAGACCTAGCTCACATGGAGCTTGCCTAGTGATTAGTGGAAGGGATCAATATTGAAAAATTTGTAAATTATGCTTACTTTTGAAAAAATATAACCATATCAATGTAGACATGTAATTTTTTTTTTGTTTTATGGAAGGGTTTCAAAGCTCAAAAAATAAGCTAGGGGTGGCCTCCCTAAGGTTCAATATATTGGGATATTGAAACAAGCCAAACAAGGTTGGATTGAACTCAATTGTGTGCCAACAAGATCATGCTGGGTACTTTGGTTTTAATGGTTATCGGGACCATGTCTTGAAGGTGATGATAGTGTACATAATTATATAAATCTACAAATCAGTTGACTCTACTATCCCAAACTTGGTGAGTGATTCCTAACCAATAATAAACCCAAAACATTGTAACCTTACCCATTAAGGACATGCTTTCTCCTTAACATCACTTCCTCCTTAAGGAAATCTTCTATCAACCAATCAATATTTTGAGGATGTTTGAAAATTTCTTGCAATTTTTGAAGAGTTGAAGTTGTCATCTTAGAGAAGGTAAGCATGTTAATCTCTTCTCTTCATAGTCTAGACTAATACATACATTGAACAAGAAAAGTGACCATCAATATTCAAGTTGGTGCTAAGTACCTAGTGTTGTGATCCCTAAATCCCCACTTCTTATTCTTGTTGTGGAATCTTATAATATTGATTCTTGCAACCATGGATGGGATTCTTAGTGCCAATGTACAACATCTATTGTTCAGTTATTGGTCTTTAAATCGAAATCATCAAGAAGAATGAAATAACACCCATGTTCTATTACGACAATGTAGTTGATTCACCTCCTCATAAGTCTTCTTTAACAGAGAAAACTAACGAGCCTCCTAATGACCAATCTAATCCTTCTTATTTTGTTTCAAGTAATTTAATTGTTGTTGAGAATGAGCTTGTCATGTCTAATGAAGAATTGAAGGTGCACACAAAGGATTTTATTACCATAACTAACCATGAGATAAGCCTCAAAAAGAGAAAAAATATATGTAGAGGAGATCGTGAACTAGTAAATAAATGCTCCATGAATGGATGAAGTTCATATCATATGTAAATCTTGGTTATATGGTGTCCTTCAAATTCATGGATATGGTTTTGTTGATTAAATGTAGGGATTGGTTTTTGTAGCACTAAGGAATTATAATCATTTATGTTTATTTGTAAATCCATGTTTGATTATTGAAGCCTTTTAGTTTGGTTTCTATGTAAGGTCTAGGTCTTGATGTACACATTATTGTACATGTGTGTTAATGGATGGGAAGTGACATGTGCTCTACCATAGACTTTTAATGGAAAAGTCTGTAGTTTGTGATTTTAGTAAATTTTTTCTCAACCCATATTTGTTGGTGTTTATTACAAGCTTTTAATATATTGAGGGGATAATGTGTTGGATTTATAGGCCTTTAATTTATTTATTCAAAATTATTTTAGCTATGAGGTTACTACGGGTTTAATGTTCATCTCTTCTCTTTTTGGGTCTGGACATCCAAAAACAAAGTTAGAATTCACTAAGCAAACCAAACCAAAGAGATTAAGACTCTTACCATGGATCCTTAAATAAAATTTGAGCAAATAGTAGGGAAGCCCTCCATGGGAGAAACCACAACAATTCTCAAGAACCCATGTTCAAATCCTTGAACCTTGAGTTCAAAAACACAACATGAGAAAATCCCTCGACCATAGAAACCACAACAATTATCACGGACCCAACAACTAACAAACAACCAACCCAAAAACCACTTGACTCGTTAGTTTTCAAGCTCACAACAAGCTCAAGGAAGAAATGAAAAAAGTAAAATTGTCAACCTTCCAACCAAAATATTAAATACTAACATTTAAGACAACATCAATTAACTCCATACACAAATGAGTAACAATTGAGAGTTCTTGAGGTGGAAAAAAAATAGCATGCCACATCTTAGATATAGCTTCAAGACTACGATTTGTAGGAACATCTAGAGACTTCAAATGCCCAAGCTGACATTAACAACCAAACTAGAACTTCCACCCACCAACATTTATGCCTCCATCAACAACAAGGCCCTCCACCATTAAAAGAAAAAAACAATACAATTCTGAAGAACTAAGTGACCAATAAACAGTGGACCCAAGAAACCATTTGACTCGTTGGTTTTCAAGCTTAAGGAAGAAATGGAACAAGTTAGATTGTCATCCTTCATGTTGAAATCCTAAATACTCAAATGTCAAACAACATCAATGAACTCCAAATGCACAATCAAGCAACAACTAAGGGTTATTGAGGCGGAAAAAACCAAAATAACTAGCATGTTATGTCTCAAAGGAAAAGCTCCAATACTATGACTTGCAAAAGCATCTAGAGACTTCAAACACCTAGGAGGATGCTAAAAACAAAAACATAGCTTCCACCCACCATCATTTACACCTCCATAACTCTGGCCTTCAATGCCTCCATTACTCATGCAACATGGACCTTACGCCACAACAAGACACACATTGAACACCATCTATGACAATGCATTCACATCAACAAAACGAAAGCCAAAACATTTGATAAACCTTAGATATAAGAAAATTTGTGTGACCAAATCACTACCTAGATGTGGTGCACTATATCCATATTAACTCACATATTTTAGGTACCGAAAGATTTGTGTCTTGTTTTTTTTTTATCCCTCAAGTTGCTTAATAGTAAGTTAAGATAGATCTACCATGTTAAGATGTTAGGATGAATATACAAGACATGTGAAATTGACTTGAAATGCAAATTATAAGAATAACAAAATTGCTAAATCAATAAGTTGCAAATGACTAAAAGAATATACATTTATATTTATATAAAGACGTCTTCATGATAGTTTTTATTGAAAAATAAAAAGAATAAGAGCATTTTTTTAATATCATTATCTTGAGAGGTGAAACACTTTTTCTTTTTCTACTTTTTGATTCTTTTCGTCTAAATTAAGTGACAAAAATCTGAAGGAAATCACAATTTTCGGTTGTTTAAATTATATTTCTGAATGAACATATAGATTTAGCATGCTGAAAAACCCCTAGATTATACAGACATAAAAAAATCCGCGAAAAGGTAAAACTTTTAAACTACCACTTTTCCCATAAATTTTCAATTATTTTGATGAATTCAAATTAGACAAAACCTCCAAAAATCTGGTTCAACCATGCATAGAATATTTTTTGTTTATAGTTATAAAAAATATATATATATATTCATTTTTTATAAAATTAATTTACTCCATCTCCTTTTCCCTTACCCATAAGAATTTTATATTTTATAAAATTTGAATTTAAATATTTTTTCTTAAAAAAACATTAATTTAAATATATACTTTTAATAATAAAATTTTAAATATATATTTTTTAACATGAAAATTACAAATCACCCATTTTTTACAATAAAGTTACAACTTACATTTTGTTTTGTTGTCCGTGATCAAGATTCCTGTTTTTATTGCTCACTAAAATGTTTTATGATCCCTTTAAACAGGAACAAATTGGTTTTCGCTAAATCCCTGTAAATAAGGACAGTGTTTATATGAAACCATACACGATATCCAATGTAAAAACTATTAGCTGAACTTAAGTTAACTATGGTGGTATTTAATAGCCATTGTAATAAATAAAATAAAATAAAATAAATGAAGTTTTTTAATTGATTGATTGATTTTAATGATTTTTACTAGACTGAATAGTTTAAAGGACCAAGAGAATAATAATCCTTACATTATCGGTCTTCACATATCACTTTCAAAAAAAAATATTTGATGAAACTATTTCCTATACATATAAACTTTATGGAACTTGGAAATAAAACATTGAAAGAATATTTAAAACTTTTCATTCAAAATTGATTGATATTTTTGCATCTTTTCCTATCTTTCCAATTAAAGGACGAAGAGAATAATAATCCTAACTGATTGATCTTCACCTCTTTTCAATGTCTGATCTTCTACTGTAAATCTTGACTGGAAAACTAATAATTTTAATTTGATTGATCTTATTATATTAAGAAATTCTTCCACGTGGTTACATTTGTCCAACATAACGTGCGTTCCATTTATCAAAGAGAAAAGCAATACAGACAGAATCAATTAGGTAGGCATTTCTTTTTCGCTGTATCAGGAAAAGGAAAAGCCATGGGAATTCGAATATCTTTTAAATAAAGTGCAAGGCACTTTAGAATGGGTGGTTGAGACAAAACTAGGATACTTTTGAGTGATATATATATATATATATAATTTGAGTTCATTTCTTTAAGAATTATATATTTGAGTTCATTTTATTTTGAATATCCATATATTTTCATATAACTATATATATTATATTGAAATCGAAATTGCAAAAAATTGATGTAAAAATTATCATTGAACAGCAATATTATGAATCAAACATTTTTTAATATAGAAATATTAATAGAGGAATATGTTGAAACTCTCAAAGCCTTCCTTGTAAGAAAAAAAAATAATTGAGAGGGGGCTAAAGTGACTTTTTTTGTGTGCACATAGAATATAGACATGCATATTTTTACTTAGAAAGATATATGCAAATGTTGGGATGGGGGGCTAAAGTTTACTAGTTACCTATGCAACAATAGGGAGATGGGGGAGGCATTTGCATATAAGTTCATTTTGAAAAAGAAATTGAGGATGCTTGTCAAAGTTTACTAGTTACCTATGCAACAATAGGGAGATGGGGGAGGCATTTGCATATAAGTTCATTTTGAAAAAGAAATTGAGGATGCTTGTCAATGTGGAGGATGTGAGGCATGAAGCATTTTCTTCATCACCCCAACATCGTAAGCCTCAATGTAGCATGTGAGGATGAAAATACCATTCATGGTCATGGAGCTTTCTCAATGTAGCATGTGAGGATGAAAATACCATTCATGGTCATGGAGCTTTCTGATTGGGTTTACTAGTATGTATTTTTTTATTGTTAATTTGTTCTTGTCTCTTCTAACATTATTTATGTTTTTTATATAAATTATCAAAGGAAAAGAAAACTTCAAGGAATGAAATATTAGATTTAGATATAGTAATCTAGTAAACATTTTGGTTTAATAAAATCATACATGTAGATAATATAGGTTATTATTTAATTAAAATTATACCATTACTATTTATTATTATTTTTTTTAATAATATAGGTTATTATTTAATTAAAATCATACAATTACTATTTATTATTATTTTTTTTTAAATTTAAAAAAAAAAATAGGTGAATGTTTAAATAAAAGATTGTTAATTAATTAAATTATTTTTTGGAAAAAAGGGGTAGCATGTGCTGTGGAGAGGTTTTCATCAACCTTAAAGGAAAAACTAAACTAAATTTCGCCGAAGAGATAGGTGAATCCACTAATAACCAAGGATTGCTCTAAAGATTGCCCATCATGAAATCAAAAGGAATAAAAAAATGATTGTGATTGAAACTTAACTCTTATAATTCGCCAAATATGCAATCAGTATATATCTTAGAACTTGCATCTTTCTAGATTGATTAAAAGAGCTCATGGGGTTGCAAGAAGCTTTAAGTACATAGAATTTTTCAACTCCAAAGGGTCTTCAATCACCTAGTGAATGCAAAGAAAAATAAGGGAGTTCATTTGAATATGGGAATGTTAAGTATAAATAGGGAGGCACAATTTAAATCATTTATCACATCAATAAGAGGTACTCAAATTTTACAATTTGCATGAAATTGAAAATAAACATAGTTACCAACTTAATAAGAACTGTGACCTCAAAACAAGAACTCTAGCCCCAAAAACCCATATTTTTGCATAAAAACCCCATATTTTTGCATAAAAAAATATCAAAATCAACCCACAAATAAAAAAGTAGTGTTATCAGTAGCACCATTTTTTTAAATAGGGTCAAAATTACAACATTTGTCAAAGATGTCCTTCAAAACTCAAACAGTAGCTCTAAAAAACCCTCAAATCGACACCTAAAAAAAAAGATGTTACACATTTTATTTTATTTTGAAAACGTTAAATTTATAGATATTTTGAAATTGTATTTTGAGCAGTGGGTGCCATTAAAACCAAAACCTTAAAATCAACCATCAAATTGAAATGCACTACTACCGATAGCACCCATTTTAAATTTGGGATATTAAAATGACATTTTTTAAAGTGGTAATCGAAATCATCATTACTGCAAACAAAATCATTAAATCAACTCTTAAATGCTTACTTTTTAAATCTTAGTTTATGACTCCAAACACAACATAATACATAATGTCATGAAAACAATACATTTGTCATGAAAACAATACATTTAAAAATATATATTCAAAACCCAAATTTGATAAATAAATAAAAACATTAAAAAAAAATGGGATAAAAACAAAAATTTTAAAAAATTAAAAATTTTCCCCATAAAACAATAATTTTTAAAATATATATATTTATTTTTGAAAAAAAAATAGTAAAAAATCCATTAAAACCTAAAAAAATAAAAATATATATGACAAAAATACAAAAATCATGTCAAAATTCAAAAAAATATTAACAAAATATTAAAATTAAGAAAATTTAATTGCAAATGAATAAAAAAAAATGATATATATAAATATTTCAAAGATTTAACATGGGACTGTACTGTATGACATTGTATAACTCTATGAAATATTAAATCTTAAACAAAAATCTTTCAAATATATTATCATGAAATATATGTCATTTAATATTTGAAAGATTTAATATCTCATATATATATATAAATATTTCAAAGATTTAACATGGGACTGTATGACATTGTATAACTCTATGAAATATTAAATCTTAAACAAAAATCTTTCAAATATATTATCATGAAATATATGTCATTTAATATTTAAAAGATTTAATATTTCATATATATATGAAAGATTAAGATTAAAGTTATATAAGTGTAATTGTTTATATATATATTATGCACCTTACTACATTAATTTATGAAGTAAATAAACAATAAAAAAAAGCATGGTATGTTTAGGAATGGTTTTATAAGAGTTTTTTTATTAATGAAAAACTAGATTTAATTATGAAGTAAATAAGCAATAAATAAATAAAAAATAAACAAAACACCTACTATATTGTAAATGTGTTGAACCTGCATAGAATAGATCTAGCTAAACAATAATACATACATTTGCAGAGAGAATTGAAAAGGGAGAAGAAGGAGAGAAAGAATGGAAGAATTCTCATTAACCGTTGTGAATAATGAATAATTTACACATAGCCCCCGGGGGGGCAGCTCAATTGGCAAGTGCCGTGAAAATGAAGTTCCATGAGGTTTCGAGTTCAACTCCCCCCAACTTACAATGTGTGCTGTGTAAGGGGCCTCGTGGGCACACCTAGAGGTTATAGTGGTAGCAGTTAGATAACACGACCACGTGTAACGCGAGCACGTGCCCAACTAGTTGTTGATTC
>CBVK0100799190.1:0-10783 GCA_900067695.1 Picea abies | reverse complement strand
TGTAATTTCATAGTAAATATGGATCGTTCATTATAAGGTCATAGATATGATGATGTAAGTACATAGAGAAGGTGTTGGAGAGGTTTAGAATGCAGAATGCAAAACCAGTTAGTACACATTTTGCCAACTATTTCAAATTAACTAAGGAAATGTGTCCCAAGACACAAGAGGAGCTAGAATACATGTCTAGGGTCCCTTATTCATCAACAGTTGGTAGCTGGATGTATGCGATGGTTTTCACAAGACCATATATTGCACATGCAGTAGGAATTGTGAGAAGTTATATGAACAATCCAAGTAAATAACATTAGGAGGTAGTAAAGTGGATTATGAGGTATTTGAGAGGTACTGCTACTCATGCATTATGTTTTTTAGGTTTACACACTACTCTACAAGGACATGTTGATTCAGATATGGAATGTGATAAAGATAGAAAGAGGAGAACCAAGGGGTATGTTTTTACTATAGGTGGAACAACAATAAGTTGTATTTCTAAACTGCAAAAGGTTGTTGCACTTTCAACAACAAAATTAGAATATGTTGCTACTACAAAGGCTAGTAAAGAAATGATCTGGTACAAAGGTTTATGGAGGAATTGGGAAAGAAGCAGGAGGATAATAGGTTTTAATGTGATAGTGAGAGTGCCATTCATCTTGCAAAGAAATCATCCTTCCATTCGAAGACTAACAATATACAACTCATGTACAATTTCATATGATTTGTCTTGGAAGATGGACATTTGAAGTTGGAAAAGATACAACACACTAGCCAGAATCCTACAGACATGTTAACAAAGGGAGTAACTAGGGAGAAATTGAGTTCTTGTTCAATTTAATTTGGTCTTCAAGAATGAAGGTGAAGATGAGAAATTTTCCAGGTCCAAGAAGGATGATATTCGAGCAGATACAATAGTGATGGAGTTGTTGAGATTAGTATCCAAGTGGGATATTGTTGGTTGTGGAGCTTGATTATCTTCATGATTTAGAGGCCTTTGTTTTTAGCTCTGTTTATATCCCATGAAGACTTTACACCCTAGAAGAATCTACACTCCTCCATGTGGGGGAGTGAAAGGGGGTATTTTCCCTTCTACGGGGTCTAGGGGGGCCATCCCCCTAGTTGGGGAGTCCAGGGGAAAGTAGGCCCCCGAAGGAAAAAATTCCTTGTAAATATATATTGTAATTTCATAGTAAATATGGATTGTTCATTATAAGGTCGCAAATTTGACGATAGAAGTTATGTTATGGTTTTTTTCCCTAGAAGGAAACCCCCTTTTATGAGGGAAATGTATTGTGGCTATGTATCATTGTGAATATTGTATTTTGAGTGAGTATATTATGAGAGAAAGAAGAGGAAGTTACAACAGGTGTGTTGTAGGTTGTATCCCTTCATTTGTTGGATAATAATAAAGGAAGGACATGGAAATTTTTTTGGTGGATGTAGCCCACACTAGGTGAAACACATATATCTATGTCTCTATTGTATTGTGCATCTTATGTGTTTTGTTTCCACATTTGTTTTATTTTATTGCTCTGTGATCTTGTTTTTCTAACAACTCCTTTCCTTTGACTTGGATCCATTGTGGGACTATGGATGAAGAGGTACTGAAGAAGACTTTGTGGTCTTGGGTAGTTTGGATCCTTTAGATTAATTCTTGAAGGTTTTGATGCCCCCATTGTTTTGAACAAGAAACATTTTCTATTTGAAACATATATCAAGTGCACCCATGTGCAAGAGCTTGCTTACTCATGTGTTAATTATTCACAAAAAAATATGAAAATAAGGCATGATATAATTTGTCCCTAATACATCTCTAGTGGAATAAAATGTAGAGACAAAAATATCAAAAGGAACTTTGAACCTGGAAAGGATAGGAATGATTACTTGATCAACCAACTTAGTGACTCCACAATAACCAAGTTGAATTTTTGAGAGGTTGAATTTAGAAATGTGATCTTTAATTTTGGAGAATTATTTTTGATCAAGTTAAATGAGTTGATTTTCCAACCAATGATCATGAATTAAAATATTCTCAAATTTGAACCATGTTCCTTGTGGTGTATCAAGGGTTTGAACATGAAATTTTATATCCTCATAGATAGAAATTCCATTGAAGCCTCTTGATCCATCATTGTCATTTAACCATTTAATGAGCTTCTCATTACCTTGTGGTGTCAAATGCAACCAATTTTCCTCTTGCTTCATCATTGCAATTTAACCATTTCGCAAGGTTCTCATTATCTGGTGGTGTTGGATCTAGCCCAATTGTGATTCAATAAAGACCTTTACTTCTGAGTAGATCCTCCATATAGGATCTCTAGGAGTAATAATTGGTGTTTTTCAAACAAATCTCATTAGGATTAATATCAAAATTTTCAAATAAAAAATCAAAGTCCATAATGAGATGAATAAAGTACACATTTAGAGAGCTTGAAAAATTAGTGAAATTAGAAAAGGGGCACTAAAAAATGAGTCTCCATGAGGAAACTATGTCCCTAAAAATATTTCAAATTGAGGATTAGATCTACTTTTCTGTAAAAAAATGCAAATTCAATAGAGTTTTATAAAAAAATAAAATAAAACTAATTATGCCACTATAAATAAAACTCACAAATACATCGTCTGCAAAAAATTGTACTAAAATCAAATATTAGATGGAAAAAATATGTTAGTTTGAAAATGCCCTTCAAAAATTGGATGTGAAATCCCACAAGATGCCCTGAAGTACCATGTGGTAATCACAAATTGATCCATGTGGCATTGATTGGGCACTCTTATTGTACTTACACTGTAAAACTACACTAAAATCTAATATTACATGGAAAAACTATGTCAATTTGAAAATGGCATTCAAATATTGGATGTGAAATCCAAAAAGATGCCCTGAAGTACCATGTGGTAATCACAAATTTATCCATGTGGTATTTATTTGGCACTCTTATTGTACCTACAATTTAGCTTATTGGATATAAAAAATGATGTGGTGTCATGTGGTGAGGCCATGAGTCACTATGACATGTAGGTACTACTTACGTGGTAATATGTAGTGGCCACATGGTAGTGCTTGTGTGTTGAGGTGGCATACACATGGAGAGGATGCTCAGACATGGTCAAAGGAGGGTATATGTGAGGGGAGTCCACTATGGAGGTGTGAATCGATGGTATGGAGAGACTGTTAGATTTAAAGGGTGACAAGTAGGGTATTGAGGTGAGGAGAGGAGGAACAAGCAATGTGAGGGTCAATGGATGGAGTAGGGACACTAAAGGATGGCACAAGATAGAGGGAAGTATGCCACCAAATGTTTGAGTGATATAGTAATCCACTAGGAAAGGATTTAGGGGGTATTAGGGGGTATTTATAATGGATGCAACACAAGGAAATAAGGTGGTTGGTGGTGGTAAGGGAAGGATACATCAACTTATAAATAATCAGTGGTGGGTTAGAATATTGGATTGACAATAGAGAATGGAGGGATAACGAGAGGGAAAGGAAAATATAGTGAAAGGAGGAAAATAAAGGGAGGTAATGCAACAAAGGAACCATAGGTAAATGGATTCAGAGCACTAGATAAAAAAACCAAGTGTATGGCCAACCAAATTTATTTTTTAATAAAATTTTGAGAAACTAAAAAAGAAATATAAACAAAGCTTACAAAACCCCGAGTTAAAGATAAGAAAATGTGCATATATGGAGCATTCAAAACCTATTTCTAGCTAATTTTGTCTCTCTAGACTCAACTATTTAGTTAGAGTTGCTCCAAAAAAAACTAGAATGTGAAAAGTTCCTTAGTAACCGATTTATAGAAACTGGTAATATAACTCATTCAATGATAAAAGTTTACTCTAAAACTTCATTAGTCGATACCATGTTTCAAATTGCACATGGTCACATGATCATATTAGAAAAACAAAATCACAAATGAAACAATATATTATGTGGTAAAACCCTTGAAAGGGAAACATCCACAAAACAAGGGGGAAAACTCAATTATTTCTTAATCAAATATATACAATGAGGAATTAGATCCTTTTAATAGAGTAGATGATTGCATGCTAATTCCTCACCTATTTGTGATCATAACTCAACTATCTATGCTTATAATAGATGCATGTTACATGTTAAGTTTACTCAAACTTAACATCCATCAATGCATAGATATATGAAGACAAGTTAAATGAAGTAAGTCAACCTTATCTTGATAACTCCAATACTTTATTTTGATAATTAAAAAGTGATTTATTATGCATAAGTTATTAATTAGATGTGAAAAAGAATTAAAAAATGTGTGCACATGGTTATGCATGAACAATTAGTGATCGACATACTAGGAATACCAACCAAAGTCTAAGGCCTAGTTCCCTTATTTTCCTCTCATCATTTTTGTCATATGGTTTCAAGGGCCACTACCTCAGAACCTTTACAACATTTGGCATAGACAACACCACACATGCCTAGCTCCAAAAATTTTAGAATAACTGCACAACTCACCCAAATCTATATAAGTTATCATGGTTGCAAAAGGGGCATAAAGTCACTATGTATCAATGGTGCACGATTTAATTTCATATCTAAAATTACCATAATATCATTATATGTGATTTTTTTCACATGGAAACTTGTCGCATATTATTCGAGAGACCATCATAGTATGATCGAGGTGCCATCCATGATGTCCATGAGAACACTTATATATTTGAAAATGAAGGAATGAAGTTTAAATTACATCTAGAAAAGGAAGAGAATGAAGAGAAAAAAACAAGGGGAAAATGATTGGTCAATGAAATATGAAACACCCTAGTCATGGAGGGTTTAGATAGAATCTATCTAGTACCATGAGGTATTCAAGTTATCTATCACACGATCCAGGAAAAGGAAATGAACAACATTGCTAGGGGAATGCAAAACGGTTTTTTTCTATACAACTAGAGTAATAGATTCAACCTGGTAATACATAAATGAGAGAAGGATTTAAATGATTTTTTATCTCTTTTAGTAATTTCATGTATAGGGAAGATGATTCTTTAAGCCCGAGTTATGTTTTTTTCTTCTTTCTAAAGATTGTAAGGAGGATGTAGTCCCAATTGACTAATATTATATAAATGAGATAAAAACCATTGTGGTGTTATGCAATTTGGGTTTTTTTGCTTCTCTTAAATGCCCATCACAAGTATTAATACTTGATTTTATTATGTACTATGGATATGCACTATGACCCTTGCATCCTATAGCAACATAAAAACCCTTGCACCTTCATTAGTGTTGGAACCATTGCAAACCTAGGATTGTGGGAAGTAGATCATAATAGCTAACCCTAGTGACAACATTTCCAGTTCATAGGTGCAACTAGAGGACCTTGAGGAGTTAAAATAGGAAGGGCATCTATTTAACTCACAAATGTGGGTGAAAGGGAAAACCTTTCAATTCATTATTGACAATGATATCTAAAATAACTTAAATTTTGGAGATGTTGTCAAAATGTTAAAACTACCAACAATCCCCCACCCCAATCCATACACCATTGGTTCATTAAATAAGGGATAGGGCCTTTGTATAAATTTTAAATGTTGTTTTCAATATAGCAAAAAAAGGATGAAGTATTGTGTGATAGTGCCCCCCTTGAATTTTATGATTTTTTTCTTGGTCAACCTCACTTTAAGTGTGACACAGACCCCCTCTTCCTCTCAAGGCTACTCGACCTCTCGGTCTAGGATCGTTCAAGAAATGGAGTTGGATTGACACTTAGGGCCCTTTCTAGACTCCCAAACAAGTTTACACAGGCCCCTTTTTAGCTCCCCGTGCAGGTTCTCCAAAACCCATGGGCGATTTTTGAACCCTCCTTTTCCTTTTTAGAAATTTGAAATTACATAGGCACTAGCTCCATTCGCTAAGCCCCTTTCCTCATATGACCTCAGGCTATGACCTAGGGCTTAACCCAAAGGGTTCTAAGCTACATCACTCTACTTCATGGACTCTGGAGCTTCGGGCTCTGGGTGTTTACACTCTAGTTTCCTGGACTCATGAATTGGCAAAATCCTGAACATGCCAACACAGATCGATGGTTCACAACCCTCTGTTTGAATCAACAGCTCGAAAATATTTCGACAGACCTTCTTTGGTATATATTTTATGCATCGACCTCCAGTTCTTTCGGAGTGAAGGACCAAAGAACTACCCCCTCGGTGGATCAACGGTTTTGAAATATGACATGTGGATGGACCAGACCCTTTATGGATCTGGGGCTCTGGGGGTTATCCCATCACCAAGCCTTTACACTTCTCCAAACGTCGGTGTAGCGGAGTGAATCTCTACCCTCCACTCATCTCCTTTGGATTGACAACTGGATATGCTTCAGCCTCCGGTTGTCTTGCACTCTCTTCCCCTTGAGACCTTTGAACCCTCAATCCTTTGAAGTCTCTAATCTGTTGACTGTTGTCCTCTGGACTAGTGGTCCTGATGGAATCCGTGACTTCCATTTTCGGGAGTCCTTCCTACGCTCCTTATGTTACTATTCCTCCCGAACAAGGAACCAACGAAGTGTTGATCGAATGCCACATGCCCTCCAATATGATGGTTGAGATGGCATTCGGGCCTCCGGGTCTTCGGAAGCCTGGGATTATGGGGCTTCACCTCCAGCTTCACCGAAGTGTTCTAGTGTCGAAATAGAGGATCACATGACATGTGTCCCCATGATATCTAACGACTACAATTAATTCAGATCCTTGGGGGATGGAACTCCATTACGCTTAAGTCCTGTGCAACTTCCTCAGATATGATGTTTGTCAGATCACTACCGACCTCCTGAACAAATCCTATCCATCCATTTATTTCCTTTGATAACCTTCTTTTTTATGCTCCTCTATTGGTCTGGACATATATCTGATGGTCCATATCGCTATCCCGCCAAGATCGATGACTCTTGTAGCCTCTCCCTTCTATGCACTTATCCTTCCTTCTAATGAAGGATCCTTCGGATTTTTCAAAGGCTTTGACCTTTAATCCCTTGGCCAGACTCTAACCACACCACCTTGACCAGTGCTATACCTCTTGATCTTTTGACTCCTTCTCTCCACAAGGTTTTCTGCTCGACATTGGCTTGTTCTTTGGAAAGCAACGATATCCCTCCTTGAGCTTGTCTGCTCATCATTGGCTTGTTCTTTGGAAAGCAACGATATCCCTCCTTGAGCTTGTCTGCTCAAGGTAACTTGAACCTCAGACATCCCCTCTAAACCTTGGACTCACTCGAACTTGGAAAAAATCCTAAGTCTCCTCCTCCAAGTACTTGAACTCACTACCTTTGCTGAGATTTCGTAGACTCCTTCAAGGATTATGGACCACTGACGCACCCCTTGATTCCTTCCTCACAGTCAGAGACTTGGAATTCTCTCATCCTTCTGCACTCTTTTCTAAGATTTTGTGCATAAAGGAACTACCCCTCCTAAGCTTTGGAATGTATCTCGGCCTACCAAGGGTCTCAACCCTTTGTTCCTCAAAGGATTTCTTGTGACCTCGTGGCACTCAACACTCCTCCTCTTGATATTGTAAATCTTGAAATACTCTACCCATGGTGCACACTTGCGCTTGTATGAGTTCTCATAATTTCTCAACACTTCACCCAAGTGTTGGCCCGACACACACCTTGCATGGGTCGTCCCTTGAGTTTTGAAATCATTAGGCTCACTAATTCATTCTCTACACCTGCTCAATGCACACTTGTAGATCTCTTCCCCAGACTGTTCAACAACTATGTTTCTCTTGAGATTTTAAACCAACTCAACCTCAATGGTATATGTCCCTTTATTCTCCAAAGGGATCCTGGTTCCCTCCTAGAAAGTTCCTACTCAATGCAATCCTTGCAGATCTACCCTTTAGAGCATTTAGAAACTCTATACATTGTGCTTCCTCTGCACTATCTTTCAGGGTGTTTAGTAACCCTGAAGTAATCCTCCTTGGACTGGCTACTAGAGTGTTCAGTAACTCTAGGGTGTCTTCTCTGACACTCTTCTCTCATAACTCAAAACATATTTCTCATGTGCACTCCTTGCACCAACTCAAAGCACTCATTTTTTAGCTTACAAAGTATTTAGTAACTTTGGTTGTGCTTTCTCTACATAGGATTTCCTCTAGAGTGTTCAGTAATTCTGAGTCTCCTTCTAATTTTGTAATTTTTCTGGTGTTCCCTCCTAGCACGTTCTTTCTAAAATCAAAATAGAATTCAAAATACAGACTCCTTGCATTGGCTATAGAGGTATGTATACTCTGTCGTGCACTCCTTGCACCAACCTAAAGAAACCATAACTCTCAACAAACTCACAAACAGATAGGGAATTCTATCTTATCCTACAATTGAAACATAATTTCATATATCCATAGCATACAAACATAAACACAGTAAAAAAATTCAGAAGAAAAACAGAGAATTCACATAAAAAAACATAGAACCTTATATGCAAGAAAAAAACTTCTCTTTTAATTAAATTTTGAATGTTTATACAATGTTTTCAATATCAGACCGCAACATAGTCTTTCTCCTTTCCCCACTCCTCTCTTGAGCTCTCTAAGTCTCAACAACGCCTCACACCATAATTAAAATTGCTACAAAGAATTTTTACAAAAGAGGGGCTCCTCGAGCCTTCCCTCCAACGCTACAAAGAATTTTTACAAAAGAGGGGCTCCTCGAGCCTTCCCTCCAACTACCTAATGTGGTGCAATCACCATGACATCGCCTATCTACTGAGGCTGATTACATTGAATGATCATGTACTTTCTCATATCTAAGCCACTTCTCAAGATATTTCCAACTCAAGCCTTAATAAAGGAAATTACACTCATCTTGCATAAAGGCCAACTTGTCTTTACTCCAACCTTACAACATTTAATTATGAATAAATACATTGAAATTTAAAATACAAGGGAGAAATGAGAGGGATGGTGCCTCTCTCCCTTCTTGAATTTTCACTGATGTGCTACATTGCTGGCGCATGCTGAGGTGGAAAGGATTCTCCTGCATCAAATTGGAAGAGAAATGTAGTGTACCATTATAGACCCTGAAGCATCATCATCACATTGGGAGGTTAGTGCTACAATATTCTAGAGTTTTCTTCGTTCACCATAATTTCTTTAATAAGTAAGAAAAATGCAAAGAGACGATTCCAAAAATCAGGGAGTTTGCACTTTTTATGGTCAAATCCCATTGATAAAGTAAGATTTCAATAAAATCCCAAAGTATTTCAATAATTCTAGTGAAGCAATCATGGAGAAACATAGATCAATAGATAACATAATAAGAAGACATATTCATGTTTTCCACAAGAGTACCACTATAATATTAGGTGAATAATCAAATCAATTAAACACCAAGAACCCTTTTGTCCAATGATCTCATGTACGAATGATTTATTTTGGAAAATGATGAGATCAACTGGAAAACTTGGGAGTTGATTAAGAAAGGCCACATCTAGCCAAACGTTTCACTTTGTGGGAGACTAATTTTCCTATTTTAAAAGAAGGATCAATCATGGGAGCTATGTATTGATAACAAAGGCCTACACAAATCATCGTAAAAAACAAGTACCATATCCCTTTGATCAAGTACTTGCTAGATAAAGAAGTAAACTTCTTCAACAAAATTGATCTCGAATCAAGGTACAACCAAGGGCCAATCAAACCCATTGATGTATGGAAGACATCATTTAAATACAAGGAATATATATTTGAATGGTTAGTTATTCATTTTAATATGATAAATTCCCCCACAATGTCCGTGTGCATGATGGATGGCATCTTGTGACCTTTCACTAATTCCTTTGTGGTTGTCAACTTGGATGGTATACTTATCTTGAAAATAACATGGGGGTAGCAACTAGAACATTTTCAACAATTTCTCAAGACTTTGGGAACCACAAGTTGTATGCCATCATAGAGGAGTGTCCATTTGATATGTATAAAATATAGTGCTTGGGACACATTGAAGATTAGAATGGAGAACATGTGCATCCAACAAAGATCCAAGTGATAAAAGATTGGCTAGCCCCAACAACACTCATGGATATTTGTAACTTCTTGGGCCTTGACAATTACTATTGTAGGTTTGTGTTGGGGTTATTCACATCTCATGGAACATGAATCAATCAATGAGAGGGGGAGACAAGACCAAGTTCACCTAGACCATAACACAACAATGGGTAGTTGAAGAGATAAATCAATGATTTTGTTTACCACTAGTCCTTAATGTACTATCTTTGCAGAAGTAGTTTGATATTAATTTGAATGTATTAGAGTCTGCAATCAATGTTGTTCTCATTTAGCATGGATACTTGATTTCTTACAATCGTGGTATCCTCAATTAAACGATATGCATAGATCCAACTTATGATAAGGATATTTAATCCATTGTTCATGATTGTTGTAACATCCCCAGTTTTAATCCCCATAGATTATAATGTAATTGATAAATGTTAATTAGGTTGGTGAGCCAATGTGTTAGAGTGAATAGCATGTATTTATTTTTAATATGGTCGAGGGATGAATTGTATATTATGTGCATTGAAATAATTAACAAAGGAAATAATTGTTAGAAAAAACAATATTGCAGAGAAATAAAATAAAAGCAGATGTGAAAATAAAACACAAAAGATACACAATACAATAAAGACACAAATATACATGGTTCACCCAGTGTGGGCTACATCTAGCACATAATTTCCAGTTCCTTCATTTATTATTATCTAACAAATGAAGGGATACAACCTACAACATAGTCGTTGTAACTTCCTCTTCTTTCTCTCA
>CBVK0100799189.1:0-10783 GCA_900067695.1 Picea abies | reverse complement strand
CATAGGAATACTTTGTTTAGAAGTTGCAGAAGTCCTTGAGAAGGAAAGGGGATGGACAGTCGGAATTCTCTGTGGAGAATTCGCGAAGTCCCACGAGCCGACAGATCTCACAGAGTAGCAGGGGAGTTACGGAGATTATTTTAAAGGTTCAAGCTCAGGAGAAGCAGAGCAGTCGATCCAAGTTAGCCAGGGGACGGTGGATCACTCACGAAATTGCCTCTCGGGGTTTCGTGAGTTGAAGGGTCGAAATCTTGGCATCAAGGTTCGCGAACTTGCGAAACGCAAAGTCGCGAAGAGTTGAAAGGATCGTGTGGGCCATAGGAATCGAAACTTGCGACACGCAAAGTCGCGAAGAGTTGAAAGGATCGTGTGGGCCATAGGAATCGACAGAGTGGACAGGTGGTGCACTCTCGACAAGGAAGTCAAATTTCGTTGACTATTTTGGGGTTTCGTGGAGTGAAGTTCTAGAATCCTTGCATCATGATTCGTGAATTCGCGAAGTCTGAAGTCTCGACAGAGTAAAGGGGCGTTGAAAGGTCAACCTTGTGAGCGCATCGACGTTTCAATAAATTGGGTTTTGGAAGTTGATGGGATGAGTTGCTTGACATCGCAACTCCTGAAATCGTGACAATGAGAAATCCGAAAAAGAGAGAGAGAGAGGGTCAAGTGTTGACTTTCTTCAGGTTTCAGAGATTGAGAGACAAGGCACTTGACCACTGGATTCGCGAAAGTGCGAAGTCCGATCTCCCAAAGTACAAGGGGGAAATCTCGAAGTTGATTGTGGGTGCAGATTTCCCGAAAGGGAAATAGAGGAGCATTAGGATTCACGATATCGCGAAGTCCGAAGTCCTGATGGAGTAAAGGGGTGTTGAAAGGTCAACCTTGCGAGTGCATCGGTGTTTCAGTAAATCAGGTTTTGGGGGTCAAGGGGATGAGTTTCTCGACATTACAACTCCCGAAATCACGATAAGGAGAAATCTAAACTAGCAAGGAGAAAGGGTTAAGTGTTGACTATCTTCGGGTTTCGGAGATTTAGAGACAAGACGCTTGACCACCAGATTCGTGGAAGTGTGAAGTCTAATCTCCCGAAGTACAAGGGGGAAATTCTTGAAGTTGATTGTGGGTGCAAATTTCCCAAAAGGGAAATAGAGGAGCCATTTCTGAGAGCTCTTCGGGCCATTGTAAGGAGAAATATCTTATGTAAGTGACCTTCCGACCCACGGGTTGAGGAGGGGTTGCGTCAGGTTAGGTATCAAAGCCCAGAAAGTTTTCTTTTCTTTCTGTAGCAGAGAAAAAGAGAATTCACCATGCCGCCAAGGAGAAAGGACAGGAAAACACTTGATCAGTCAGAGGATAGAGAAATACCGAGAAGAAGGGGTAGGCAGATGACTGATCCAACCATGGAGAAAGAGATGTGTGATTTCTGCGCCAGAATCAAAGACATGGAGACAACACAGAGGCGTACAGTCAGTGTTGGGGATCTTAGTGATTCTAAAAGTGAAATTGAGGCTGAACATGAAGGGGAAGAAGTTGTAGCTGAAGATGCATCAAACGAACACTTGATTAGAGCTATTGCAAGAATGGGTGCAAGAGAGAAAATATACATTCCAGTTTATGAGGGAAACTTGGATGCAAAGGATCTTCTAGATTGGATTAGAGCTCTAGACACATATTTTGACTATGAAGATGTCGAATTTGAGGCATTTAATTATGGACGAGTTCCATAGAAGACCATATGTAGGTCACCCTGGCTACTAGAAGATGGTAACGGAAATAAGGTAGTTGTATTACTAGCTTGGAATGAATCAGGATATTGTTGAATACATTGTTAAATGTTTAAAATGCCAACAGGTGAAAGTTGAGCATACACACCATGCAGGTCTATTGCAGTCTTTGGCTATTCCCAAGTGGAAATGGGAAGTGATTTCCATGGATTTTATTACAGGTCTACCTAAGACAATCAAGCAACATGTTGTGATCATGGTTGTAGTGGATAATCTCAGCAAGGTAACTCATTTTATTCCTATCAAATATTCTTTTAAAGCTATAGACGTTTCTAATGTTTTTATAAAAGAAATTTTCAGGTTGCATGGTTTTCCTAAAACTATAATTTCATATAGAGATGCTAAGTTCAGATCAAGTTTTTGGAAAATCTTTTTCGCGGGATTGGGAATGCAATTAGTGTTTAGTACATCCTACCATCCTCAAACAAATGATCAAACTGAAAGGGTGAATAGAATATTAGAGGAAATTTTGAGAATGAAAGTCTTGCACCAACCCAATCAGTGGGATGAGTAACCCAATCAATGGGATGAGTATATGTCTTTGATAGAGTTTGCCTACAACAATGGTTACAAGGAATCATTGAAAATGATCTTGTTTGAGGTTTTGTATGGGAGGAAGTGGAAATTTCCAATTAGTTGGGACATTCCAGTGGACAAGATCACACTTGGACCAGAATTGTTGAAAGAAATGGAGCAGGAAATGGTCAATATAAGGTAAAATCTGAAATTTTCCCAAGATAGACAAAAGAGCTATGTTGACAGCAAGAGGACTCATAGAGATTTCAAAGTAGGAGATCATGTGTATCTCTGAGTGAAACCCAAACAAATTTATCTGAGAATAATAACGTGTGTTAAGTTAGCACCCCAATATTGTGTACCATTTGAATTCCTAGAGAGAATAGGACCAGTAGCATATAGACTTGCATTACCACCTATTGTTAGAGATCACGATGTATTCCATGTATCTTTGTTAAAGAAATATGTTCATGACTCTATCATGTAATTGATTGGATTGTGATATAGGTGGAAGCAGAAGAAGAATCCCAGCATGAGCCCCAATGCATCCTCGATAGCAGAGAAACAATGCTCCATAATCAAGCCATTGTGCAGGTCTATGTGCAATGGAAGCACTTTGGAGCAGATGAAGCTACATGGGAGATGGAAGACGCCATGAGATTGGAAAACCCACTTTTTTTTCTATATAATTGTACATACATGGTGTTTTAAACACCAAGGACGGTGTTCCTTTAGTGGGGGGGATGTAACACCTTGTTTTCCCCCAAGACTATAATTATGCTAAGACTTCATATAAGTATATTTATGAATAATGTAACTATGTTCTAATTCAATAAAAACACCAAAATCACTAACTGAGAGGGAACAACCTTGCAAGTGCTAGCCAAGATACGTAAGTGGGAAATTGATTAAGCTGAGATAGACAAAGTCACATGGAGTAGGAAGCTGAGTGTTTTTATGAAGAAAACACGAAGCTTATTCAAAAAATTAATATCTACTTGCTAAGCATAAACTCATACCTCTCAGTACACCCTATCTGAACAAGCCATGTGACTAGTTATGAATGTCTAGGAAAGTCGTTGATGTAGGTTAATGGTTTTTGGTAGGTTGGTATTGTGTAGAAGCAAGGGGAAATTAAATGAATGACAGCAGGATGCCCCGTAATTTCCCCTTCAGAATGGGAGTTGCAGGTTGTAGGCTATGTTTGCAGGAAGGCCACATGAATCTAAAGGAGAGAATTAGAGGAAGATACCAAAGGTATAAAAACACCAGGAGAGACCACACGCACACAAAGAAGGGGGAGATTGAACAGAAAGAGAAATACAGGAACAGGAAGGAGCATGCATGCATGAACCAGTAGAGAAAGGAGAAGGAGAAAATAGAAATATTTCACTGAAGAAAATAGAAAGCTTGTCTGAATTAAGATTGATCACCCTGAAGCAGAGAAGACTCAAACCTAGATTGGAGCAAGAAGGACCAAATCTTGGTGCTTACTGGGCAGAAACTGACACTGGTAAGGGGAGATCACTGAGGGAATGTTTAGTAGAGAATGGACTACCTTGTGTAAAGTAGATCCATATGAGAAACCACATGATAAACCTATGGATTTATTGAGGTCAGTGGCAAGAGGGATACTTTTGTTGTCTCAGAGGATGAAGGACAGTAGCCTTCCTAGATCATTTGCATTGGAAACCAGCTGAATCAATTATCCTTGTGGTATCATGGCTTGGCATGGGGGTGGCGAACTATAGGAAGGTACTTTTCATTATGGCCTAAGGTTGGGAGTAAAGGCGTCCTCTCTCAGTCAGTTGGTATTGGAAATTCCTTGATCAGAGAAGTATATAACTTGTCTTGTTAAATTGTGAATGAATGTTGTATGTAGGTAATTTCTTGATTAATGGGAAATGAAAATGATTGAAATTGATACGCGAAACCTCTGAATAATTATGATAGACCAATTTGATCATTGTTAACTTATTAAAATATGAAAATGAATATGTAAGGATGGTTTGTATCCCTATGGACCTTACAGATTTACAGGAAAGTTTTCAATACATGGAAAAAAATATCATTTAACCCATGTGAGAGTGTATGGTTTTTTGGAGAGATCCATGTGAGGAATGAAGAACCTAGAGTTATGAGGAAACTATGGTTATTATGTGGAAATCTTGCAAGATATGCAAGATCTCCATTTTTCCTCATAAAACCAATAGGTATTTGAAGGTACAGGATTTCTTTCTGACCCTTAGAGATTTGGTAAAATCCTCGAAGAAATCCTTGAATGCTTAAGTCCAAAATCGAACTGTTTTTCTTGTAGAAATACTGAGTTTCGAGTATGGATGAATCACAACCATTGATTCGGTGTAGCGATTAGATCCCAGTCATTCGCTGAAGGGTGCGACCATCAAAGTCCAATGGTTGGAGTAACCTTGGATGCCTGCAATGGCAGTACTCCGATGGGAAAGACCCTGAAGATAAATTTGGTCCATAGATTAGTGAGTAATTGAGAAGTAACATCATTTGTAGATAGATGTGTATCTCTCTTAAGAGAGGATAAGAGGGAGGGTGGCTTCATGCTAACAAGGAGTGACAGCATGTCCCATAGGTTGACATGGGTCAACTCACAATTGGTAGAAAGGAATGAGTGTGATCCATATCGGCATTAAACCTTGGGATAGGTGTCTTAAATCCTAACCCTTATATTTGTAAGTTGAGAAATATCAATCATTCATTGGAAGGGTGTTGGTCGGAGTGAGTGGTGATTCTAGAGGAGGATTCATTCCGATGGGAGTACTCCAAGGAATGATCTATACCATTAATCGGAGGGCATCCGCAATGGAATGACATCCATTGATCTGTCGTGGGTCCCATTTAATTGAGTAAGGAGAGGGAAAAAGTTGTTGGACATTAAGTGTCATGTAATTTAAAGGCACTGATGAAATCGGAGTTATTGATTTCGTGACTCCTAGGACAGTTAGATATGTCAAAGTAGGATGTCGTTGGACTGAGGGTGTCAGAGGGAGTGGAAGCATTCCGATGGGAAGGCTTTGAAGATGAAAAAAGGCTCCAAGTATATCGGAGCCATGGATTTGGAAATACCAAGGGGATGAGAACCCAACGAGACAGGTGGAAGTTGCCACATCATGGCCACATTGAATGTTACGAGTGACAAGGAACCATGGGGGTGCCACGTGTCAATGATGTTGATTTGAAAAATAAAGGCCCCTGAACTTCGGGAGGTTGTAAATTTGAATCCAATGATCCAAATTGAGCATGGTTACAATTGTTGGAAATATCTTGACGAGTAGATTCAATCTACGAGGTTTATTTAGAGAGATGAAGCACATGTTGAAAGAGAAATTTTTACATCCCATCAACCTAAGTAATGATTAAGGGGTTGAGTGTGTTACATCTAATACCAGATCTATAACTAGAAGCATAGGACCATGAGGACTAGGGAACCAATAAAAAAAGAGGATATACATCAAGCTAAAAGATGAGGTAATTAATGTGTTGTTAGGGGATAGTGTAAGGTTAAACAAAATTATGGATTTTGAAAAAGCCTCACAATATAGTTCGAAGGTTCCCTAGTCACAGAATGGGAGCAACCTACCTCAAAAATTGGATCGAGGAGAATTTAAGTGTGCTTATGGGATACATATAGTGAAGCATGGTTCAAACAAAAGGATGGATTGATTGATCTTTTGGGACTACAGAAGACACAGATAAAATCCTTCAAAGGTTTTGGAAGTGGGGCCCTCATGCCTCATTTCTAAATAATAGCATTTGGATTTTGATGCATGTTTGGCTCAAATTGATTACACTATTTTCTAGATTAGAATGTTAGGTCTAATATTCATTCTCTAGTCCAAGATTGTTTTCAAAGAAATTAGCAACACTCTGTGACTTTACTTCTAAGTCTTTAATTTCTATCAAGAATATGGGTATACAGGGTTGGTGAGGATACTAGTGGACCATGGCCTATCCAAAGGTTTAGAGGACTCTATCAATATCATAAAAGGACATGTGTTCTTTCACCGAGCCTTGGATTATGAATGAGTATCATTCAAGTATGGGAGGTGCCATGAGTATGGCCACCTATTCAAGGATTGTGCTCTCTACTTTTCAAGAAAATAATGGGTTTTAAAACCATATTTCTTATTCAAAGAATCATCACCCATGGCATCAAAAAACGCTCATTTGGCATCCTTACATGTCATCCTGGTGGGTGAACCTTCAGTAATGTACTTTCCAACAAAAAGGCTAGTCGTCTAATAGTAGACATCATCTAGGAATACTCCTCAATATGAAATGGAAAGCTCGTCTACCTCATGTAAGACTCCTTATTCCCCCCCTCTCTTATAGACTCCTCTAGTCTTTTATAATTTGACTCTTGGGAAGTTAATGTAGAGGATGCGACCATAATTTTCCATGAGTATTTTCTCTCCAGTCTATCATGGTTCTCAAATCCTCGACCTTCTTTTCTTATCCCTCTAAATGGGCAGGGAAAATCCCCCGATGCCATTTTGCAACCCCTGGACCTACATCTCCTGCCCTCAACATACCCTCCTATTAAGGAACCCATTGAAGACTCAGCATCCTCTAAGGGCTCAAAATATAACCTAAGACCCTCGGCACTTGTGATTTTTCTTCTAAAGGTGGATTAGGACACCTAAAAGAAAAAAACATAAAACGAGACAAAGAGGAAAAACACAATATTTATCCATAGCCCAAAAGCAAGAAAATTCGAAGGTAAAATGTGGTAGACAACAATATTTACTCGATGCCCTTAGAGAATATTCCCCTAAGACAAGTTCAAGATGATCTTCCTCTCTCTGAACTGTAGAGTTTTGGCTAATCCCTCCAAGAAATTATTCGTTGGGAGGTTAGTTAACACTCACAATTCAACTATCATTCTCTTGTGAGAGATCATGATAGATGGAGAAAAAAATTTCCAAGACCTCTCTAAGACAATTAAAGGATGGGATTTTAGCTTTGTGGATGCTTTAGTTTGTTCAAGAGGGCTTGTTACAAGGTGGAAGACAAATTGTTTATCCCTCTCTAATTTGTGATATTTTGATTTAGGATTGGTTGTCTCCCTTGTTTCTCTCAATCAAGGGAAAGTGTTCAACTATCTGATTATATGTGGGCCCTATGCAGACTCTTAGGATTACTCGGAACATATTTTTTCAAAGTCATGGATTTGGTAAGAGATGTTAATTCTAGGAGGAGATTTGAATTTTACTCTTGTTTCCTCTGAGATATGGGGGCCAATAGCCCAAATAGATACTCTCAAAAAAAATTATCAAAATATTGGAGCAACTCAACCTACTCAACATTGAGCTTGCCAAACTTACCCCCACCTAGACTAACAAAAATACTGGGGAGGCTCATATGCTAAACAACTCAATATATTCCTGGTATTGGATGATGTGTTGGATGATTTGCTCAGAATCAGGAAATGGGTATCAATAGGAGGGGAATCTGACCAAAACCTGGTCCTACTAGAAGTGGCCCCTGCTATCGGGAATACCCCTAGGTCATTCAAATTAAACCTAGAATGGATCAAGGATAGATACTTCATCCAAATTCTCAAGAATGCACGGGTCGCCTTCAAAAATCCGCTTCAATATTTTGCATCCATTCAATTCCACTTGAACCTACGTATGGCTAAAAAATTGATGATCTAATGGTCTAAAGACAAACAACAAAAATATGAAAGGCTCATATGGGAAGTAGAAGAAATCCATTTCCTCTAAACTCTCTTCAAAAGGATTAAGATTCCTTTTGGATGTTCAGAAGGAGGAGTTATGTCAGCTGGAAAACAAAAGAAAAAAATTTCTTATGGATAAATAAAATGAATGGCACCTAAAAATAAAGGAGATATGGTTGGAGGATGGAAATGAAAACATGAAATTTTTCCACCATTACGCAAATTGCAAGAAAAATACCAACTCAGTCAATAAAATTAATAGAGGAAATGGGTTTTGGGATGACTAATCCAATGACATTGATTCATAAGTGGTCTCCCATTTCCAAAATATTTTTAAAGAGGACAATAGATCTATAATCGATGAAAATATTATAATATCTAGCTTCTTCCCTAGATTTGTTGATCTAGAATCTAACCAATATCTCATGGAAAAAATAGGGAAAGAATAACTACTCATAACCCTTCATATATTTAATAAGGACAAGAGATCAGGTCCAAATACACTAACCATTGATTTTTTTATCAATTTCTATGATTTCATTAAGGAAAATCTTTGTAGGGTAGTGCAAGCAACTCGACTCTCTAGGAATGTCTTGGATACGTTCAACACCACTTTCATTGTGCTTATACCATATATGGACAACCCCACTAGTTTTAACAACTTCCATCCAATCTCACTCTACAACATCATATATAATATCATCTCAAAATTTATCTCTCACGAGATCAAAGAAACTCTCTCTAAGTGGGTCTCTCTGAAGCAGTTTGGCTTCCTTCAAGGGTGCCAAATACACGAGACAATTGGTGTTTCCCAGGAAGGGTTACACTCGCTGGAAAAAAAATGAAGTCCAAGATATCCAAAGTAGACCTATCCAAGTCCTTTGAAAGAGTTGACAAGATATTCCTCTGACTCATTCTAATCCATCTAGGGTTTAGCCTACACTTTGTGGCCTAGGTAATGGCTTGCATTTTCTTTGTGGCCTTCACAATCTTAATCAATGGATCGAATTAACCCTTATTCAACTATGAAAAAGGAATTCACTAAGGATGTCCTCTCCCTCCCTACTCTTCCTCTTAGTAGCAAAATGATTAAGAAAGGCTCTCAAGGAAACTACAGCAAATGACTCTTTTAAAGGTATTCTCATTGGAAATTCTTGTTATGTTTCACACTTACTTTTTGCAGATGACATCCTAATTTTTTGTGATGGATCCAAGTGTATGGTAGATAAACTCAAATAAATAGTATACCTTTTCTACATAGTCATGGGTATGGTGATAAATTCCTCCGAGTCTTTGGTGATTAGTTGGGGTCTCTCTAAACATGAAAAGAACTAGTTAACCCAAATTTTCCCTTTTGTGACTTCGACCTTTGAGGTCAGTCTCAATTATTTGGGTTTCCATTTAAAGGAAAAATATACCTAAGGGAGATTGGAAATGTCTCATAGCCAAGATCCAAATAAAATTGAATACTTGGTGCAACAAATGACTATCTTGTGGTGGTCATCTTATTCTTGTAAATTTTGTCCTTGATGTCTCTAGCTTGGATATCGAAAGGGATCCTAGACAAAATTCATGAAATATTTTATTGAATCATATGGATAGGAAACTAGGAGAAGGGAATGGAACTGGTCTCTTGGAGAAACCTTTCCATCCATAAAAGACAAGGAGGTTGGGGTCTCAAACACTTGTTTCTTTTCCCCAAATCCTCAGCATTCAAGAACATTTGGAGACTTATTCAAGGAAAAGGATGTTGGGAACAAGTCATAAATGACAATCACCTTGACCTTCTTTCTATAAAATACTATATTTTATCCCCAAATAAAAATTCCATTCCTCTTCCATCAACTTGAAATCCACCACTATGGCTTTCCCTCTAATTGGAAACTAGTTAATTTGGAGGGTTGGGAAAGGAGTGAAGGTATAGCTTGGCATCAACCCTTGGTTTGGGAGAAAATATCAGCATATATTTCCCATCCCTCCCATCCTTAAACTCGAATCAAAGGATTTTTATACTCTTCTTCAAATTTCAATAGGGAAAGCATTTATCTCCAGACAACAACAATGGCATACTTGGAGAGACTTTGACCTCAATGAGGAATATGCAGTGACTTGGACCTCTTACATAGAATGCCTTAGAAAATGCAATGTATTCATCAATGAAGAAGAGGATGAACTCCTTTAGTTGGAAAATACCTTAGACGTTTATGAACCTAGACTCAATTACAACTCTTTGGACATTGAAGGTGTTGACAAGCCCTCGTGCTAGTGGTGGAAATCACTCTGAATATACAAATTCCTTGCCAAAACTGAAAAAAAAAATATGTGGATTCTACTCAATAATAGAGCCTTGACCTAGGATTTACTTCAAAAAATAATCTATAAGGGCCCTGGAAGATGTAGCTTACATGAATCGTATTTGGAAACAAATGTGCATCTCATCCTCCTATGTCCCTTCACCAGTACAGAGAGCCTTATTGTTGAATGCAAGTATGAATTGGCCTCTTATTTTGAGATGAAGCACCTTTGTATGATGCACTACTTCTTAGGACTAGAGGTGTGGCAGAGAACTGATGATATCTTCCTGAGTCAAGGGAAGTACACAGTTGAGATATTGAAGAATATTGGGATGTTGAATTGTAAGCCAATGACTACACCAATGGTGATGAATTTGAAGAAACTAAGTGTTTCTTCTTCCAATACCGATGAGATTGATTTGACCCTATATAGATAGTTGATTGGATCATTGATGTATCTAGTTAACACTAGACCA
>CBVK0100799188.1:0-10783 GCA_900067695.1 Picea abies | reverse complement strand
TTTAATTAGGGTCGTTACATACACCCACCCTTCAAGAAACTTCGTCCCAAAGTTAAGGCGTCTGATGTTACAATGAAAAGGCATGGTTCATACATTCACAGCAAATAACTTGACAATATCAGTAAGTAAATCAAGAAGTCCATACATACTATTGTATATGTACAAGGAATGTGTGTGTAGCTAGTACATGTAAACCTCATGCATGTACTAATAATCAAACTGTCATTCTTTAATAATTTATGTATGCATTCAATCCAGTCAGCAAAACTAGTCTTTCATAAAAGACGACAATCATCAATTGTTGAAGAATTTCTTTAATCTCAATTATCCGGTTCCATAATTTATTTTAAACAACTGAGGTTTAGTTACATCATAATGAATATTTATATACATATTTTCTTCATCAAATCCCGCCACCAGACAAATCCCCATAAATTCTCAACTATTCTACTCATCCTTCCTTCCTATCCTACTTCCATCTCCCATCCTATCCGTCCTCTGCTAGACTATCTTGGAGCGTCAGCTATACTGACCTAACTCCAAATAGAACTTGTAAGTGGAAGTGTCGCTCACTCGACCAAACTTCCCTAGAAGGCAACTGACAGTCCTCATCACACATCTGGGGAGCGTGAACCAGCACCGTCCTCCCAGGACTTCAGGTTTCGAAGGATACACGGTGGGAAACACCTCCACCCCTCCTAGCAGAACTAGGATCAACAGCCTACAATGGAACACACAGGGGCACCGTGTTGCTAGAGGTTTTTTCATCGTTTATTCAGTTTTGGGCAGTGTTAGTACCAAAATCATGCAATAGTCCATATATCATAGCAGTGCATCTAAATCAAAATAATTTCCATATACATTATTCATACCATAATGTTTCTCGATCAATGGTCCCATTATCCACTCTCATCATCATTACCACTTGGCTATTTCATAGCCCATAACCTGCAGATTAGTCTGCAACACCAACTCATACATTTCTATGCATTAACATCATACAATTGCATACTTCCATCATTTCAATTTGGGTATCCCTGTACCCATACATTAACATCAAAATTTTCCAATTGAACTAGATTTCACGATATCCCATAATTCATACTTTTTACACATTTACAAGATTATCATTTACCAAAATAGATTTCTTCGTATCCAACATCATTCTAATGGTATTTAAACATTCAACAATTTCTCTTTCTCACAATATGCCTCATCATATACATCATCATCAATAGCATTTATACATTCATAAAATTTTCATTCACATAATAGATCTCATTACATGCATCATCATCAATAACATCTAAATATTCATAAAAGTTCATAATTTTAAAGTTTAAGTGTATCACTTAATGGTTTCACTGTGACTGGAAAATGCATAGGCCTCAGGTAATCCTGGCTGTCTAAGTCAAAAGGTGGTGTTACCTACACCCCTCCTAGCAGAACCATGTTCTCGAGGTGGTCAAAATAGTGACGGATAGTCTCGCCGTAATGTCTCGGCGTCTTCCCAAGTAGTATATCCGGGACTATACTTGTCCCACTGGACCTGAACTTGATCTACCAAACAGTTTCTGAGCTGTCGGACTCTACGGTCCAATATGCGTAACGGTTCGACCGTGAGGATTCCCACGTCCGATACCTGCAATTCTCTCCAATTTAGTTTATGTGATTCATCAGCAACATAATGACGTAAAATAGATACATGAAATACATTATGAGTTTTATGCAAGTGGGGTGGCAGTACGAGACGATAGACAACAGATCCAACTTTCTCTTGGACCCTAAATGGCCCTATAAACCGAGGTGACAACTTTGTCCCTTTCCCGAACCGTATGGTACTCTTATTAGGCCTGATACGAATGAAAACCTGATCTCCCACTTCATAACTTCGGTCGATCCGATGTGCATCTACATAGCTTTTCTGCCTATCCTGTGCTTCCTTTAGTCTCTGTCTGATTTGAATCACTTGTTCCTCCATTTCTTGAATCAATTCTGGCCCTACCGTTACTCTGTCTTCTATTCTATCCCAACTCAATGGCGTTCTGCATGGCCTCCCATACAAAGCTTCGTAGGGTGGCATTCCAATGGAACTATGATAACTGTTATTGTAGGCAAACTCTACCAAAGGTAGGTATTTCTCCCACTGGGTCTGATTATCCATCACATACATCCTAAGCATGTCTTCCATGACTTGATTTACTCTCTCCGTTTGCCCATCTGTTTTAGGATGATAAGCTGTGCTTAAGTTCAATTGAGTCCCCAATGCTAACTGTAAACTTGTCCAAAACTTAGATGTGAATCTGGAGTCCCTATTTGAAATAATATTCTTGGGTATCCCATGCAAACGGATAACTTCGCTTATGAACACACGTGCCACATCTGCAACATCGTAAGTGTCTCTAACTGGAATGAAATGAGCACTCTTGGTTAACTTTTCCACTATCACAAGAATGGCATTGTGTCGATGAGATGTGAGCGGCAATCCTACAACAAAATCCATCGAGATAACTTCCCACTTGGACATCGGGACATCATGCGGTTGTAGGAGGCCTGTCAGGTGATGGTGGTCAGCTTTCACCTGTTGACACTCTAGGCATTTGGCGACGAAATGGACTACATCGCACTTCATGCCTGCCCAAAAGAAGAGTTTCTTCATATCTGCGTACATTTTCTTCACTCCGGGATGCGCACAATAAAGTGACCTATGGGCTTCCTTCAGTATGATGTTTTGAATATCCCCATTCTCAGGGATGTACATCCTTCCTTGATATCTTAACAATCCGTCTGTTTCCAGATTATATCCTTCATACTTTGGGTCTATCTGCCTCCCGCTCTGGAGGTTTGAAGTAACCTGTAAATACCAACTGTCTCCTAGTAGTTGTGTCAACACCTGTTCCCTCAGACTGACCTTTAAGATCACCAAGGAGAATATATGTGGTCTCCTACTCAAGGAATCTATGACTACATTTTCTTTTCCCTTTATATAAGAAATACCAAAATCATACTCACTCAAAAACTCACTCCATCGCCTTTGCCTGGCATTCAGATCTCTTTGAGTGAAGAGGTGTTTTAAACTTTGATGGTCCATCTTGAGCTCAAAACTTCATCCCACAAGATAGTGCCTCCAAAGTTTCAGAGCTAGCATTACAACTGCCAACTCTAAGTCATGAGTCGCGTATAACTCTTCGTGCTTCTTCAACTTTCGTGATGCATAAGCTATCACTCCTCCATCCTGCATCAGGACAGCCCCCAAACCTTATTTCGAGGCATCCGTGCAGACCATGGAGTCCTTTTCCATATTTGGCACTCGGAGAATTGGCGCACTAGTTAGTAATCTCTTGAGCTCCCTGAATGCACTATCACATTCTTCTGTCCATTCATACTTGATCCCCTTGCGTTGCAAAGTGGTGATGGGTTTTGCTACTTTTGAGAATCCTTCCACAAATCTCCGGTAATAACCTGCTAACCCCATGAAGCTTCTCACCTCCTGGGCATTTTTCGGCACTGGCCATTCCATAATGGCCCTTACCTTTTCTGGGTCCACGGAGATTCCTTTGCCTAAAATGATGTGACCTAAATAGTGGATTTCCTTCTAGAAGAAGGAACACTTCGACAGCTTCCCAAACAATTTGTTCTCTCTAAGGCAAGACAACACTATTCACAAGTGTTCCTCGTGTTCTCTTTCATTTTTGGAATAGATGAGAATGTCATCTAGAAAAAATTGGACAAATCGATCTAAGTACTTCCGGAATACGTTGTTCATGAGACTCATGAATACTGTTGGCACATTAGTCAATCCGAAAGGTACCACAACAAACTCATAATGTCCAAATCGAGTTCGAAAGACAGTTTTCGGGATATCATTCTCCTTAATCCTCAACTGATGATACCCTGATCGCAAATCGATCTTTGAGAATACCGCCGCTCCCTTCATCTAATCGAAGAGGTCATCTATTCGCGGCATTGGGTACCTATTTTTCACTGTAGCACGGTTCAAGTCCCTGTAGTCTATACACAATCGTAAGGACCCATCCTTCTTCTTCACAAAAATCACCGGTGCACCCCAAGGTGAAACACTAGGCCTTAATAGCCCTAAGTCTAGTAACTCTTTCAACTGCATTGCAACTCACAAAGTTCTGGCACTGTCATTCGATATGGAGTCTTGGATATTGGTTCTGCACCGGGTTTTACCTCAATAGTAAAATCAAGCTCTCTCTTTGGAGGTAACCCTGGTAACTCGTTCGGGAAAACATCTGGAAATTCTGACAATACCGGATACTGACCTAATGAGGGTCCCTTCCTTTCATTTACTGCTTCCACTACATAAAGTCGACACCCTTGCCTCAAGCATCGCTTGACCTTCATGGTTGATATAAAGTGTAATGACACTTTTCTCTGTATACCCTGGATCTCTACTGGTTCTCCTTCATCATTTACACAAAGCACCCTCTTTGCAAAACAATCTACTAAAGCTCGATGATCCGCTAACCAATACATTCCAATAATTAGGTCATACGTCCCCAGAGCAGTGACATATACCTTCAACTTGGTAGTGCACACTCCTAGGTCTACTATACAATTATCAACACTGGGTCCTATAGCTTGTTTTTCTCCCGAAGCCATTTCGACTTGTTTAAAGTCATCGTGCTCGTAGGCTACCAGCCCACTCTTTTCTAATGCAGATGGTGAAATGAAACTATCTATCGCACCAGAATCAAACAAAATTTTAACATTAATATGATTTAGCGTACCTGTTGACTCCACTACGGTGGATTGATGTTCAGCCTGGCGGTTGTTAACCGCTGCGTAAATCTGGTGGTTGCTACCTGTTCTCCCCATTGGTGCCTTTCCTTCTCTATGCACAAACCCTGATTGTAACTCGGGGCAGTCCCGCTGGTAATGGGGTCCCTTGCACCTCCAATAGGTAATATGAGATGGAACCGGTGCACTGTTATGTGACGGTCCTTGAAATGATTTCCTTCCCCTGGAACCCCTGCCCCTACTAGTTGTTCCCTGCGATTGTCATGGGCCTGTCTGCACCGTTGGCAATGAATGAGACGCTCCACTAGTTGCCATTGAAATCCCTGCAGTCATTGTCCTTGGTACGCCTCTGTTACCATAAGGTGGTGGCCTTGAGCCCCCTCCCCTTGAAAATGTCCTTGGGGTCTTTCCTACAAATCCAGGGCGATGCGGAAATGTCGATCTTGCACCCCCTATTAAGTTTACGTGTTCTTCTGTGTAACGCGCACTTTCTACCACCTCTGCTACTAAAGATGGCTTCCACATACGCACCATGGCTCTTATCTTAGGGCTCAATCCATAGACGAAGCGATCTGCCTGTCGTTGGTCGGTATCCATATACGACACATATTTGTCCAATTCCATAAATCTGATCTCATACTCTTCTACTATCCTATTCCCTTGTATTAAGGCATGAAATGCCCCTACCTATTATTCCTCGTAGTATGCTGGTAGATACTTCCTTCGGAACCTCTCCTCAAAGAGTTCCCAAGATACTGTGTCTGGGGTAAGGTGTAGTTGTCTTTCTAAGTTGCCCCACCAGTTCAAGGTGCTGTCTCGTAACTGAAATATTGCGATCATTGCCTTCGAGTTGGATGCATAGTCTCTTAAGGAAAAACACCTTGTCATGCCTTCCAACCATGCTTCTGCGCGTTCGCTGGTGTAACCTCCGGCAAACTCCAGAAGTTTGATCTTCTGTAACTCTCATGTGATGTCTCCAGGTGGAAATTCTTCCCTTGAGTTCCTTGATGCTTCGGGATTACCCGTTCTAGATGGTGGGGGTTCCACTTCAGCCCCCGCTGGTTGGCGCCCCTTTAAAGTCTCGTTGATGGCTTCCAACGATCGTAGTATGAGGGCTAGTTCGGGCGATGTTGTTGGTGGTGCTGGTGGTGTCGGTGGTCTTGATGGTGTTGGTGATGTTGTTGGTGTGGGTGGCGTCGGTGGTGCTCATGACGACGCTCCCCTTCCTCGACCCCTTCGAGTCCTGGCCATCTTGTATGACTTAACCTACATCGCCCCCAAAGTTGTCTGGGTGAGTTCAAGGATGTTTCAAATTGGTGCTACTCAAACTTAGAAACAGGGTTGGGCGTAAGTTTTCTTTACTTGTCTATAAACAAACATTACTCCATCAGGGGAATTGGCTCAGTTCGGGTTAGGTTTAAGCATCTAAGCTTGGTTTGTTCGTTCTTGCAAAAAGAATTATTGGTTCCCTCGCCCTGTGATTACATTAGCCTTGTGCTTTACTCATCACTTCCTACTGCGTGTGCCACCAGTCTAAGTCTCAACATCATTAAATATCTTTAAGGTAGACTAACCTCATACTTAATTAAATAACTAATTTTAAACAGGATATTATTATACTAATTTAACTCAGCTTAAATTAAAGTAAAATTATCTTGTCTTTTATATCTATATAATTATTTGATACTAATTTATTTAATTTATTCCAATTATTTTAACACTTAAACTATACTTATAAAATGATTAAACGTTCTCCCATGGGTTCGGGCACGCATGGGTTCCACGTGTTCGTCTGGTTTCCTCAAGTTCCTTCGTATCTAACCTCAACATCCTACACCTGTCAGCTCCTTCGAACTCCCCACGCGTCCTTACTCGGTCCCACTATCTCATCCGCTGGGACTTTCCTAGCCTCCGCCTTTGTTCACCACAGATCTGCCTCTGCTCTGCTCTGAGGTTTTCAGAATTCTCCCGCCATGGTTCACCTTCACAACGTAGTTCAGAGCACTTTACTTGTTCGTCTTGCAGAAATAGAGTATTCTGATATGGCCCCTGATAAGGTGCAGAACTTGGAGTCCAGTACTCTTGAATTGTTGGGAGCCAATCCCTTGTCTGTACATTTCGCGGAGCTCATCCTCAGCTTCAGTAAGAGGTATGATTCATTCCGCCTGTGGTGCACATTTTAGTACCTTCATGGAGAATGCTGAGCTAATTGAGTCATGATTCTGCATAAACCTTCCTTACGCTAGAGTAATGAATGGTAATTTCTCCTTTCGAATAAAATTTATTCTCCTATGTAAACTTATAGCTATAAGCATATATATATAGTTATATCTTTATGCTGGATTCTTTTTATTTTATTTTATATTATTTTTTTTAACTTCCTCAACCGAGCTGAACGACTCTGCGAATTTCCCTTGGTGTCATCGGTCAATATCCGACCCTTAGGTCCTCCAATTTCTTCGCATTTTCTCCCCTGGGACCACACCCAAATTTCCTTTAGGACTCCAGTTATCGGGCTTCGGGGTTTCATATTCCCCAATGTCAAGAATTCATGTTCCCTTAAATTCCCGATACGGCATTTTATGTGCTAGCCCTTTGGGCTAGACACCCATCTCATATGACCAATGTCCCATGTGACCCTAGCCCTACCTTTCATCGGAGTTTCAGACATCGCGATATCATAATGCATGAATTCCGCGTCCATGGAATTCCCGATATCCCGATACCCGATGCGCCTATTCCTTGCATGTTATCCCTTTCGGTCACCTTGAGGTCTATGTGACCCTGCACCCACGTAACCGTGGTCTTATGGTTCCCCATCGAGATTCGGGGTTTCAGCGTTTGCGATGTCAATGAACGCACACCCTTAGGTTTCCCGATCCCTGATCTCCGATGCCACCTGTCGTTAACTCTCGGCAAGGTTGGACCTTCCAACACCTGTCCTCACTTAAACACTATGGTTGTGGGACCCGTCGCGTTTCGGGAATTCGCGACTTCTCCGGTCGTGATTCCTTTGTATGCAGGAAACCCAAAATGCCGAACCCAGAGCCCCTTTCAGATCCTCGGACATGCGTCCCTCGGATCAACGGTTATGGTGGTGTCGGGAAATCGCAAATCGCGATTTCGTTGCGCGAGTGTTTCACTACCCCTGAACTCCCAATATCCCGAGCTCCGAACTATCCGGGATCTCTCACCACGCGTCCTCGTTGACGGACGGTCCTGATTGCCCCTCGCTGTTTCGGGGTTTCTAACTTCGCTGTTTCGTAATGCAAAGGTTTCGTATCCACGAAATCCCTGATACGTCGATTCCCGATTTTTCGATGGGTTCTTGATGGTTGCCACCTGTCCCACAGATGGACGACTTTGATTGTATCGGGATTTTCCCGACTCTTCCTGGATGACAGACACCTATCATCCTTTCAACTCTAGTGGTCCCATAACGCTTACGTCATCGTCGGGATATTGCGGGTCGTGATTCCCAACTACGAGGTTTCTCTGTCTTTGAAAAGCCCGATTTCCCGATACATGACTCTTCGGGATCCTCCGCCACGTGTCACGCACAATGGACGGTCCAGATCCGATCGGGAAATCGCGTATCGCGATTTCAACCTACACAAGTCTTACGTCTCTGGAAACTCCGATGAGAAAAAATCCAATGGCGCCCGATCCTTTGCCACCTGTCCTCGTAGATGGACGGTCCGGATTGACTCTTGGCTTTCGGGATCTTCAAGGTCCCAGTTCTCGCGACCTCGAGAACTCCGATTTCCCGATGATCAATATCCTGACTCTCACGTGATCTCCGCCACGTGTCCTCCCAGATGGGTGGTCCAGATTGCTTCTCGCTGTTTCGGGGTTTCGATACCTATGTGCCTAAGTCCACGGGATTCCCGATTCCCGATTCCCGACCTTCTCCAGATCTGCGACACGCGTCCCTCAAATCGAATGGCTCCGATCGTGTCAGGAAATCGCAGATCGTGATTCCTTTGTGCAAGAGTTTTATGACTCCGGAAACCCCGATATGTCGATCTCCGACTCTACGAGATCCACTGACACGTGTCCTTCACAATGGATGGTCCAGATCTGGTCGGGAAATCGCATATCGCGATTTCAACACCCATGAGTCTCCTATCTCCGGAAACCCCGATTTCCCGATCCCCGACTCTACGAGATCTCCTGACACGTGTCCTTCATAATGGACGGTCTAGATCTGATCGAGAAATCGCGTATCGCGATTTCATGTTGCAACGGTTCTATACTCCCAAAATCCCCGATGGTAAAATCCCGACGCCTCCCAAACGTTGACACATGTCCTGCCGAGATCAACGGCTAGGATCCGTTCTCGGGATTTCAAGAATGACAAGGTCTCGATTCTCTGACTTCCCAAAACTCCGATGACTCAAATCTTCCCGATGACTCCTCCTGTGCACGCTAGGTATTAAACCCCGTGCAACTTTTCTAGATCTAACGGCTAACAGGATTTCGTCCAAGATCCGACGACACAGATCCGTTCTCTTTTGGGGATGATGATCAGTTGTATGACTTTACGCGGTGTGAATATTACTCTCTTTGGCCAGGTTAAAATTGGTATTGTTCTACTGTTCTTGAAATTTTACGTTATTTAAGATTTGTCGGGGTTAACACAGGCAAATATTTTACATACTTCCTGCGCAATATAAGTCCGCTAAATTTCCATTTCTTTATCCGGCTACACATCGACAGTTCCTCATTTAGATAAGTTCAAGGTAAAATAGGCCTTTTCAAGGTCCTACAATGTCCTATTGCATTTTATTTAGTGCAGTCATTTAAGTTTTCCCAACTTCAGGCTTTCGACAGAAGCTTTCCTCGATATTTTCATCGATTTTCCTATGTTAATACTATTCGTAGACTTATTGACACACAATGCTCAAGTAAATTAAGTTATCACTTCTCTTTTTCGTGCTTAAAATCTTTAACATCCATTTTATGGGAGGTGATCCTTCATCTATCTGGTTCAATACCGCTATTCAAAAAAAAAAGCGTTTCTTTTGAATATTCAAACCAAGACTGTATTATCCATTCATGATCCAGTTAATGAGTATTGTCTAAAGTTGTTGCCTCAGATATATGAGCTTATTTGCTTGGGTCATGTAGGGGTACTATCCTGAGTGTGTTTTCCGTTACTGCATCAGTCATATCAGATCAAACTGAACGTGTTTTAGTTATAGTTTAAGCATGGCTGGAGTTAATACTCTGGGTTTTGGCCCCTAGGCTCCAGATTTCGAACTAAGAAGCTCTGATACCATATGTAATGCCCAAATATTTACAAAACATCATTAAGTCTCATAACATTTTACGAAATAAACTGAAACAATAACTTTCAAGCATAATATTGATTTTGTTAACAGAAACTTTAGTAGCTTAGATTTATCATTAAATACTGAATTCATGGCAGAAAGAAATAAATACATAACTTGACAAAGTACCTGGTTCTGATGCTAATTTATGTTGCCCTGCTGCCTTGCTGCCTTGCTACACAGTCCAGTCCTGCCACAGCCACAGAAAATAACTGCCCAAAACTAATGTACACCCTGCCAACTAGGAAAACGACCTAGCTCCAGGATATCTACGGATATCCTGGCCCCCGTGCCCAAAACCTCTAGCAACTCGGTGCCTCCCTGATCAATAGGTCATAACCAGTAAGTCTTGTGTCTCAATCTGAGCACACATATCACAGTAAAGCTCTCGGCTCTCTGCAAATGAAAAAACAACAGTTTCCCGCATCCATTCCCTCCTCCTGCTGAATGGTACGCACATCCCCCTCTTCCCTTCCCTTATTCCTCCCTGCCAACTCATGCATTCACTCCTCAACCACCCCCATCCTCCATCCTTCGTTCCTCATTAACATTTTTATCCTCTCGGGATTTCTAGGCTTCTCGCCCTGCATACGCCACCCTTTGCAGCATACGCCACCCCTGTTATCTCATTTTTATTTTTTTTATCTCTTAAATTTATGTCACAAATCATTAAATGAAATCTTCAG
>CBVK0100799187.1:0-10783 GCA_900067695.1 Picea abies | reverse complement strand
CTCCAAGGGTTAGCTCAAGCAGTAGCCAGATGTGAGATCTCTCCCCCAGTGATCAGTTGGGGAAGTCATGGGTTTGACTCTCTTGTTCCCCTTGGGGTTAGGCCTGTTGAAATATTGTAACTGCAAAGAGTATTCTACTTATTATTGATTTATTATTAATTAGATCAATTCCCTTTTGTGGATTGATCAAACCCTAATTATATGTTCCTAATTAAGAAGTCGACCCCTAGACCTAATTAAAGTGGTTTTAGCCACTAAGAGAAGAATTCATCCCTGCTTGATGAAAAGGCACATCCCTAGTGCCTGCCAGCCAATATAAATAAGAGAGTCTAAAGCCTCATTAGCTCACTCACTCAAGTCACTGAACAAGTGCACAAGTTTGGAGATAGCTGCAGTTGGGAGAAGAAGGAAGAAAGAGGCACATTGCTCAGTGTTGGTTATTCTCTAGTGTTTGGTCTTTTATCTTGGCATTGTATTGGCAATATAAATGTTGTGTATCTTGTGATTGTGTTTCTCTCAGTGATCCTACCTATACTATTGTTGTCTAGTAAATTGAAAAGAAACTTAATAACTACTCTAAAATTAACATGGTATCAGAGCTAAGCTAAAGAGAGCACATTTCACTGGATAAGTAAAAGCGTCATTGTTGCCGCACAAGAAAATTAGGGATTTTTGTTGGAGAATAATTTCAACCTAAAAAACACCTAGGGAAGAGTGCCCTAGCCTAGTGAACTGATTGGCAGATTTAGCGCACCTTTTCAGTGGACAAAACTACTCGAAAGTAAAACCCTAGTTTTCACTGGTACCAGAAAACTAGGAAACCAGAACTTGTACCAGAAGTACCAGTCCAGATTTGTGCAGGCCCAGTTTCAAGGGGTCAAATTTGGATTTTTAGAAAATTGACTGCACTAGGCTACTCGCCTTAGCCAAGCGCACCTCCTGGTAAGTTCATATTTAATTTCTAAGAATTTTCAATTTTTTGGTCATTTTCCTAGCACCAGGTCAAGATGTCTGCAAGCACCAAGCTTGTTGACAAGTTAGAAGGTGTGGATAACTTCTGTGCCTGGAAGTATAAGATCGCACTCATTCTTGAAAATAATGACCTTGTAAGATTCATCAAAGAAAATGTACCAGAACCCGCAGATGCTACAGCTTAAGCAAAGTACCAGAAGGACATGCTTAGGGCCAAAAGAATGATTGCAGATTCTATCAAAGATCAATTGATCCCTCAAGTGGCATCTAAGAATAACCCATAAAAAATGTTTGATGCCCTAACAAGATTGTATGAAGTAAGAAACATTATCCGGTAGATGAACTTGAGAACTCAACTCAAGAATAAAAAGATGCAGAAAGGAGGAACAATTCATGACTATTTGTCTAGGATCTCTCAATTCAAGGAACAACTAGAAGCAATTGGAGATACCCTAGATGAAGATGAACTCATAATGAAAACTCTTAATGGTCTCACAAGACCTCGGGGTGCATTCATCTAGACCATTGTTCCAAAAAGGAAAAACTACAATTTGACAGTCTTTGGGAAGAATGTGTAAATTTTCAGACCCCAACCCAGTTTCAGTCTCGCTAATTTTTCATCCTATGTTTAATGCCCAAATATAACAACAAATAAAACTCAGCAGAAAAATAATTTTAGAACTGAAACATGAGGATTTTGAACTTCGTTTAAAATGCATAAATAAAATATCAGTAGCATATAAAACTCATAAAATTATTGACATAGAGATTTTCGGTCTAACATCAACCCTGGAAAAACCCACAAGGGGAAAACCAGTGAGAGAGGGATTTTTATTATTTGTGAGCTTCAGAGGAATTTCTTTTTACAACAGTCTAATATTCAACAAAAATTACAAACTTATCTTAGAAAAATTTGTGCTTATCTCCTTTAGAAAAATTCTAGAATGCAGCTTCTTGAAATCTGAACCAGAAATCCATATGGTGTACGAATGTCCCATCATTAAATGTTGTACTAACTATTCCTTGAAAACTGTGCCAGAAATCCGTACGACTGTACGACTGCTACAACATTAAATGTTGTACGAAACTCCTCGAAATCTGTGCCTCCTTTTTTGGGGTTTGTTGTACCTTTTTTTGTGCAATAAATGCACCTCAAAATTCATGCCACTCCTTGAAATACGTGTTGTACCTTGTTGTACAGACTGCTCTCCTTTTTCTACTGTACAGACTATCAGATTCGTACCGTACGGCCTCCACAAGACTCTTTTTCTTCCTTCCTCGAAAACTATGCACAAAAACTAGTTGTATGGACTTCAAGAAATCCGTACTGTACGACCCTCTTACTCAACAGTACCTTCCTCGATTTTTGTTCTACTTGGCTGCCTTGGGAATCATGCCCTTACTCCTGCAACTTCTCCTTCTTCCTCAAGCTTGACCTCTCTCCTTCTCTTGCTCTCTCAACAATGAATGAACAACCCAACAATGGGTGCACCATCCAACCTTAATCAACCTCATGAGGTAGGTGAGGATTTTCTTAATCCAACAATTGAGATTGAATTAGATGAGTGGATGAGATTGAGTGTCTCTTCACTCACCCTCACTAAAGTCATAAAGTCATTTTTTCCGTCCTAATACACACTTGAAGATGTGAGCAAAGTCTAGCTCACTTAGTGTGTCCTTGGAGGCACAATGCCTAGGTTCACAGTCCACACTGTCACCTTGACTGGAACCTCTTCCTTCTAGGTTTACTCCTAGGGAAGCCAAGGGGGGTAGACCCTAGTTACTAGATGTGATTTAACTTTGAAGTTCTAGGAATTGGTTTTAATTTGTTAAAGGTTAATGGGAAAACTAACCTATGATGCTAAGACAACAAATGCAAAGTGCAAGATTAATTATGACAAGCAAACCCTTCCCTAAGTCAACTAAGACTAGTGCCTAAATGTTGGGCAAGGGGTCAACTAAGTTTGAGGGTGTTCAATTACAAAATATTACAATGATTACAAAGTTACAACTACCCCACAAAAAAGATACAAGTACTTACAACAAAGAGTAAGAAATGCTACTAGGATACAAGATATACACAAGATATGAATGAACAAGATTACAAGGTGCCAAAAAGATATTCAAAGTTAAGATCAATCACATAAGGCCAAGCATGCCCCAATAGCACTTACTCTATTGGACTTCTTTTCAGTGGAAACAACTAAAGCACTCAAGATTCAACAAGATGATGCCTCCCCAATGGGATGTTCAACTTCTTCTTGAATCACACCACAAGAGCATAAAATAAGAGATGTAAATACTTGGAAACTCAATGCTCAAGAAATATAACACTCTGATATTCAAACCACAGAATTGCATAAAAGATTGATAAAAGTAAATGTGATTTGCAATATAGACTTCTAAACAACCATCAAAAGATATGCCAAAGTAAAGATTGTCTAGGAGACTAAGTGGTTAGGAGTTGCTTAAAGATGAGATAAATTTTACTTGCCCTCCCCCTAACTAAGTGTTTGAACCTTAAACCTCCTCCTCCTATTGCCAAATGGTTGCTGGATGCTCAAGATAGTAAGGCAACGAGGCCCACCCTAGCTTTCATGGTCAGCCCTACAGTAAGAGTACTTCACGGAGAGGACACACACCTAGTGCGCCACGAGACAGTCCCCTGCCACTACCCTCCGTTGTTTTCCTCAAACCCGTTTTAGATGGTGAAGATGGTGGAATTAGGTTGTCCTAGTTGGTATAAAATGTTATTATGACTTATGGGTAAGTCTTAAGATGTGTTGTGAGTGTCTTAGATGACATTTAGGTGCTCGAAAATAGTGAACTATGCCCAAAACCGAAACTTAAAGTGACTATTACGAAGTGTGTTGCATATTATGAAAAGAGAGCATGTACACATCTAAAATATGTGAGAAAGTTGAAATCGAAACATCTACTCCATCATCATTTACTTGACCATGTGTGAATATGAACTTGACAGGCAATGAGAAAGTAAAAGACAAGAACAACTTGTCAACAATTACAGCAAAATGAGGAAACTATCACCACTTAACCACGTGTGCTATTGCATGTATGAAATGTGTTAAGTAGATAAAAGACTTGCTGAAATTAAAATTTAGGTCCTACACCATTCACATATCCATAAACATTTTGCAAGTAAAGGAAACATGAGAGATATGTGTGCCCAAGAAAGGGAAAAACTTCAAGACATGTGTAATCTATTCCATTTGAGACATCATGCTAAACAATAGAGATACTTGCAAGAAATAAATCAAAGCATGAAAATATATGAGTATGCCTTAAGGGATTAAACTAGGATGTTATAGCATATGATGACTATTCTAAATCATTTTAACCCATTTAGATCATATTAACCATCAACACATCATTAACATCCTAGCCATACGATTTTGGGGGTTACTCTCCCAAGGTGTAGGCAATTATATGAGAAAAACTTGGAAATAAATATCAAACCACTCACAATGTCACAAGGTGGAGGTCAAACCTACCAATATTGTGCCAAAGAGGGTTGTAACAGAAATATTAACCCTTATTATTGCATCCCTAGCCACACAACCTTGTCCTAATGACAAGTGGGGCAAAAGAATCAACAAATAAATGAAATAAACTAAGTCCTAGCCCAATGATTTTGGGGGGTTGGCTAAGACAATCTCTCTCCCAAGGTGTAGGCAACAAATTCTTTGCAAAATAAACTTACAATGGCTGAAAATACACAATAGAATGCAAGCCTCAAGGGAACTTCCCGGGGGCTTGCTACAATGCTAGAAAAGATGAGAAAGAGAAGAGAAAATTTACCCAACTAGTGTGGAAGTTTTTAAAGTGTTGTATGGATTGATTTGAGTAGCATATCCCCTTGTTTCTGGTAAGAACCTACAAAAACCAGCAAACAAATGCTTGCTGGAAATGTTGCACAACACAACAAAGTTAAGAAAAATTTCTGGTTTTTACGCATAATTTTTTCACATAAAATCTCCAAATGAAAGTATAGTTTATGTGACCTATCTAAGATGATTAGTTTACTAAAATATGAATGAAGAATGAACAGAAAATTCAGATTACAAAACTTGGAGTTTGAGAAGGCTTTGAGGGAAGACTCATTCTTGAGGCTTTCCCAACAATCCCTTGAAAGTGAACCTACAAAATGCAAGGCAAAACATGAAGCATGGAAGTAGATAATATGTATGAATAGACTAACAACCTGAAATACTTCAAATGATTAGCTATCCAACCTATATAAACTAGCAAGAATACTCTTTGCTAATCTACCCCAACAAACTATTTTGCCAAAGATCTACTCAATGCTACACAAGAAACTTAAACATCACAATGTCACCTCATATGTAAGAATCCAACCAGAATACTCTTGGTGTTTCCAAAATCCTCCAAAGCTTTATTAATCAAATGGGAGAGTGTTTCCGCAACAATTTGCTCCAAGACTCTCAAGAGCAAATGAGATGGAAGCAAGAGGCAAAGAGCAAGAGAGATGGGGAGAAATTTCAGTAGAGTAAAACTAGCTCAAAGATTGGTGAAGAAATGAGAGGAAGAGGGCTTTATTTATACCTCAAAAGGAAAAGTGAAGGCACTTGGATGGATTCCAAGTGTTGCAAATCCAAGCAATAGAGGGAGTCTTTAGAAGAGGAGCGCAAATCTAGGGTTTGGGGCATGGATAGATGAGGTGGAGTGAGTGAGTGGAGTGTGGGGACCATGTAGGGGTGAGGTGGTAGGCTAGGAAGGGTGCACCACCTATGGGAGGGGCCCACACATCAAATAGAAGGGGTTTTCAAAGGTTTTGTGTGGAGAGGGGTGCAAATCCCCCTAAGGGGCGTGAGGAAATGAGGGAATGGGCAAGTGAAAGGGTGTAAAAAGGTTTTAAGGTGGGTTGGGTAGGTTAGGGATGTGATTTCTTTCCATTTTCCATCTTTACATTGACCTATTAACTCATTTTTACAAAAATTACAATTTTGACATAGCAATAAAAATTGTTGTTTTAATTGGCTGACACTCCGGGTGGACAAATGACTAGCAAAACTTATCCGGCTAAGCTGAAACTTGGTCCAAGGGTGTAGATGGTGACTTTCCATTTATTTTGAGCACAAATACCCCTATCAAAAGCCCAATGACCTAGTTTTTACAATAATTGCTCAAAAACAATTAATTAATTAAATAATTAAAATCCCAACCTTAGGAAAATTAATTAAATTTAATTAATTAAAAAAAAACTTATTTAGACTCGACGAAATTTCGCGAAACTTTATATGATGTATTTCATGGTCATTTACGTCATTCCTAAACAATAGCTACCAGAGGATGAGACCATTAGAACGTCGTTCACCACTTTGGAGAAATTATTGCAGGTGTGAGGGAAAAACTCAAGGGAAATCAACCAGGTTGAAAAGCCCAATTGATAACCTGAGGATAAAAAACCCTTGGTGAAAAGAACTCTCCCAATGAAAACATCCCAAGGTACCTAACCTAACTATAATCCATGCAGACCTATTACATTATTAACCCATGCAGGGGTGCATAATTTTCCTTTACAAAAATTTGTGCTGGAGGCATAAATTGCCCAGTAGAACCAAACTGTTTTCAACATATTTGCATCTGATGATGCATATCTTCATGTCACATGGAGTTGACCCTCTAGTTGAATAGGCGGTCAATGGCCACCTTTTAATTTGCATCTTACAAATTAAATGACTAGGGCCCACATTAGGCACTTTCTCACCCCTTAGGCGCCTAGGGATGAGAAACACTTGCCTAGGTACTTTTAATTAAAATTTTAACAGAATGTGTTCAAGAAGAATCAAGAGTAGCTAACCAAGAAGCAGTACTATTAAGGAATGAAGATCAATCTCTATCTGCTCATACTAAAGGAGGAAAGAGAAGGTCTCACTTCAATAAGGAGACCCACCCACATAAGAAGTCTCACTCCCCAAATAAATTCATCCATAATGAATCTCACCCTCCAAGGTGATTCCAGAAGTTTCAGAAAGGTCAAAGAAGAGAAAAAGATTTCTCATCTTATCAATGTTACTATTGTGACAAGATGGGACATATTTGCTAATAATTGTTCATCTAGAAGAGAAGAATACAAGAAGAGAAACAAAAGGCACCATGCCCACACAGTTGAAGATGAAGAGCCACCCACAAATTTGATTAAAGAAAAGAGTGAAGAGTATGTCTTAATCTCTTCCCTCTCAGGATTAGTGTCACCTGGTGAGGATACTTGGCTCATAGATAGTGGTGCTTCCAAGAACATGATAGGTCAGAGAGACATTCTCTCTAGCCTTACAGAAAAGAACTTTCCCTAGAAAGTTACACTTGGAGATGATTACCAGTACCCTATCAAAGGAGTGGGAGATTCCAATTACAAACTTGATTCAGGGACCCCAATTAAGATGAAGGATGTACTATATGTACTAGGCTTGACGAATAATTTTCTTTCTATCTCAGCTTTAGATAAGAAAGTCTTCATGGTTGCATTCATAGATGGTGAAGTCTTGATGTGGCCTAAAGGAAAAATCATAGAAGATGCAATTGTTATTAGATTAGAAGAAGGTGGCCTGTATAAATTAAAAGGTCATTTAGATGCAGCCTTGATTCACTCCTCTGAGAGTCCGTGTGAACTTTGGCATAGAAGACTAGCTCACATTAACTACAAGGCCTTACCATATGTGAGCAAGGCAGTTACAGGTCTACCAGATTTCAAGATTGATCATGAAGGTGTGTGCAAGGGATGTGCACAAGGAAAGAACATCAAGAATCCTTTCTCGAAGAACGAAAGTAATGCATAAGGAGTCTTGGAGCTCATCCACTCAGATGTGTGTGGGCCAATGCCATCCACCTCTCTTAGTGGGTATGTATACTATGTGTCATTTATTGATGACTATTCTCGCAAGACTTGGATTTACTTCTTGAAATCAAAAGATGAAGTGCTTGGGAAATTCAAGGAACTCAAAGCCGTGATAGAGAATCTCTCTAAAAGAAAAATCAAGATACTCAGGTTAGATAATGGAGGAGAATACACCTTGTTGACCACCCATTTAGCATCGATGGTCAACTCATGTGCCATGAAGAAATGCATCATCAAATGCCATGTTGTCGAAGACTATTGGTCCTACAGGGCAGTGTTTGACCCCAACACTTATTTTTGTAATTGGAATCTCCACACCCCTGTGTGGGTTAATAATGTAATAGGTCTACATGAGTCATGTCTAGGTCAGTTACCTTGGGATTGATTCACTGGGAGAGTTCCTTTCACCGAGGGTTTTTTTATCCTCAAGTTATCAGTTGGGCTTTTCAGCCTCCCAACCTTTTTCAACCTTGTTTAACCCCTTTTACCACCTCCACACTCAAAAGTTACGCCCCCCTAGGGGGATTGACGTTTTTCTCTTTTTAATTAATTTTTGACTTGAGTGTGGCCCCCTCTTTTGAGCTTTCACTTCATTTAGTCTTATTATCACCCCTAGAGGTGACCCCACTTACTCCACATCACTCATCCTTTTATTTGGGTTGATTTTTGACCTTGGGGAGCACTCTCCAAGAGAGTTACACCCTCCTTTGTGTTTTTCCAATGAAAATTTCATTTTTTATTTGTTGAGACTGTTCCTCTTACCCTAGCATGGATCCCACAACCTCTCCTATGAATTTTTGTGTGATCCCAACAACCCTCACACATCTCTCACCCCTCATCACCTTTCCCTCATCCCAAGTGGTGCACCCTCCAAGGGAAGTGCGCCCTCCCTCTTCTAGAAATTCCACAAATAATTAACAAATTTTTTTATTTAAGCCTCTTCACTTACCTTGTCTTGAATCCCATGCTTCCTACATGCCCTTGGATCTATTCAACTAATTTTTCTATTTTTCTACACCCTAGATCTATTGTGCAAACCCTAAGGGGTGCACCCTAGCCTAGACATCTACTCCTTTACTTAGTGGTGGATAGTTGGCTTAGATCCAAGAGAGGTAGGTTTGCCTCTCCAAGTATAAATATATCTCTTTTCTCCTTCCCAACTCACCATATCTTGAGCTATTGTTATGCTACTTGATTTCCAACTCTCTCTCTAATCATTCATTCCATTTCATTTCCATTCTATGCTCTAGGGTTTTGGAGCATTTTTCTCCAAAACCATTTTTCTTGAGTAATATAATATTGGAGAAACTTTGGAGGACAACAAGAAGACTAAGGCATATGCTTCTTTTTCTTATGCATGGGATGTAACTTGTATTGGTATTTTTAGATGCTTGCAACATTAGATCTTAGGTAAAGTGTTATCTGAGTAGATCTAATAGGGCGTATGCCTATTTGTTTTATATATCTTGATGTGTTTGATTAAATAGAAGTGTCATTTAATTTCAATACATCAACATATTGTCTATTGTATGCATGTTTTTTGAAGAGATCTTGCAGGTTCATCTCTAGGGTTTCATTGGGAACTCCTTCAAGGAGAAGGGTCACTTGAAGCTCTCACACTCCAATTCTCTAGATCTATTGCTCATCTCTTATTATTGTTGTCCATTCATTTCATTTTCAGCTAGCATATAATTGTATAAGTAGGTCAAAATTTTATCAAATATATATCTTTTATTTGTGGAAAGTTCTTGCCCTAAAAAGGAAAGGGTTTCCTTAACTTCTTTTGGTTGTGTGTAGCCATTCTAGCAAGCAAATCTTGTTGATTTTGCAGGTATATCAAATCTGGTTGAGGGATTTTGGGCTGCCCCAAAGAGACACACACAACACTTCAAGACCCCTTTGGGGGATTTGGTAGCTATTCCTCAACCCCCACTTTCATTTTCTAGCTTTCTAGTGCACTTTTTCTCCTATTTACTTGATTGTTGAAACTCATAGTGTAAGAGGGGAAGTGGTATGACCTCCCCTCTTCTATGAACCTTGGGGATAGGTAGGACGTTGGCTAGATCTGAATATTTTCCACTTTTTTGAGTCTTTCTTAGCTTTCTCGTGAGGTTTTTAAGGTGAGGGCACCTTCCAAACCTAGGCCATGGGGTTTGCTTGCTTGTTAGTAGATTAGATGGTAGCTTAGCTTCTCTATTTTTATTTTCTTTCATGGTTTTCCCTAATTACTAATATCTCAAAGAACTTAACCTAATTAAGCAAATCTAATCTAATCACCTACCTAGTTGGGAGAGGAATACCCCAAATAGGTAAGGCTAAGTGTTAATACTTGATGTGATGTGATGTGATCTAATGTTTAACATGTTTTAAATGCTTATGTTCTAGATCTATATCATTATCTTAAGCCTATTGGGCAACACACCTAAATAACCTAACTAGATCTTGCTTAGTTTCATTTCAAGCTTCTTATTTCTTTCTTATGCACATGGTTCAAATCTTAATGTTTCATATCTTAAGTGCTTAGCAAGTAATTGGTTCATTGGTCTGTTGTTTATATCTATTGGAATCCATCTACTTGGGCTTGAATGAATGAATGGTTAAGTAGGCAAACACTTTAAATTTTCTTTTGATCTCTTTAAGGCAAGTTGTTCTTGCCATAGATCTCTTGTTTCATAGCAAACTATTTGTTGTGCATGTGATAATATATTTACTCTTCATCCATCTCTTTATTTTATTTACATGTGTTGATACACTCAATTGTCTAAGCTTAAGACAACACACTAATAAAGCTAATAATAGTTTTGGCCATATCACTAAATTGCACCTAAAAAGTGCTTTAAAACTCTCAAAACACTCTAATAACCACCTAAAAGTATACCTAATCAACTTATATACTTAATAGAATACTTTAGGGTACCTTAGACCACCATCTTC
>CBVK0100799186.1:0-10783 GCA_900067695.1 Picea abies | reverse complement strand
CTAACCCGCACATAGGTAGATCAATGTATTCGGATGTAATAAAGGTCAATATTAATAAGGCCTTTCAATAAAATAGAATACGGCGGATGTAAGAAGACCTAATAGAAGCTTCCACTTCTAGAAGGATCTTCCTCTATATGCTTCTCTTAATAGACATATTTAGTATAAATAAGGGTCGAGGGTATGAGAACCCTAGCTTGGAGATTATTGTAATAGAGTGTTGCTCGATTGGAGGTTTCCCCCTTGAAGAGGCCTGTGAACATTGCTTTCTGAATCAAAGTGCTATTTCTATTGCTATTGTTATATCATTTCTGTGTATTGTGAACATTATGCTGGATATTTTACTGTTATTCTACCATTTCTAGAATTTTATTTCTGTTCTGCATATTTTATATATCTGGTATCTTGCATACAGGTTGATGTATGGTACATGTTGGCACATGTTATTGGTACACGTTGTTACATGTTTATTACAGGTTGATTGGTACATGTTTACAAAATTATATCTCATAGTGATAGTGTGACAGTGGTTCCATCATTCTACTTCTATGTCAGGGTGGTTGGATGGGGCAAGGACAGGTGGTTGTAGCCTCCTTCTAGTTGTAGCCAGATAATTGGGGGGTTAGATCTTCTGTCAGATTGTAGCCTGAGAAGCTAGGGGGCTGGAGCCTCCTTCCAGTTGCCGCTGGAAAACAAAGGAAGTTGGTTCTTCTAATGAATTTAATTCTTAAATACATATAAGAAAATCATTTTATGGTTTTCTCTTGCTTTGTGTTTCCATGTAAAAACATTGGTGTACTGTGTATGTGTATGATTGATCATTTTTTCATTGTTTATTTACTATACAACTATTGGATTATAATGCTACATTGATATACAAATTTCATTTTTTGGTTAAAAAGGATTAAATTGATCTATTATTGATTCACCCCCCTCTTAGTAATCCAACAAACTAAAGAATAAATTTCTCTCAATTTCAGTTTTGGAGGACAAGGGTTTTTTGTGAATTTTCAAAGAGGGAAAGTACTCATATGTCAAGAGGGAGTTATGCCTGACATGGGAGTGAGAATTAGTGTCAGAGATGAAAGGTTATAGAGGTTTCAAGGTAAGCCTATTCATGGGGTTAAGGGGATCTTGGATCATGGATCGATGTCAGTGATAGAGGATGAGGAGCAGGAGGTTTTGAAGTGTGAGCAAATCTCAAATACTTTAAGTGTAGGAAGTTAGCCTTCATATGGGAAGAGGGAGTTATCCTCTTCCAATTCTATCAGGTGACGAAGTTGGTACAAGATGAAATTGATGGATGCATACGAAAAGGAGCATCAAAGGATCCTATTTAGGGAGAGTAGGCCTTCAATGAAGTTTCCAAACTTAATGGCATTGATATGTAGCATCATCAATTCTAAAATTTCCAGTGTTCAGGGAGCAGTTTAACAACAAGGTTGGAGGGATTCCAGTGTGCAGGATGATGTCTATGACATTGTGCTAGGTTTGAAGGGAAAACCTGTTTCAGGTGGCTCTTTGAGAAGTACCTTCCTCACTAAGAGGGAGTGTTGATGTTTGTAGCATCAGACAGGGATTTCCACATAGGTCTAAGCATCTAAACGTGTGGAAGTCATCCAAGTCCTTCTACCTTGATACTTTACTTTAATTAAAGGAATTTCTAAAGTAAATTTCTTTTATTAGTGAGTTGATTTTTATTTAAAGAAATTCTTTAATTAGAATTAATGAATTAAATAATAGTCATTTATATCAATTGAGGTGAGAAGTAATCTTAGTTTTCAATCACTTTGGATATTAGGGTTAGGTCATAACTCAATATTATAAAAGCAAGGCTTGGGTGAAGGAGGAAGACACTTGATATTCTTTAGAGTAGAGAAGGAAATTTTCTCGGAGTACTAGATCATGAAGGATTATGATTCAAGGAGATATTAGATAGGTAGAGAAAGAATTCCATCTAGAGATTAGGTCAGGGAGACAACAAAATAGGGATAGCCACAAGTGGATTTTAGTTGATTGAAGTCCCAATATTAGGATCGTGTCATACAAAGTTCCATACAATATTTGAGTGCATGTATGTGGGTCTTAGTGGTGCATATACGTGGTTTTTCTTAAGTAAAGTCACGTTCATCTCAGGAAGTGTGAAATTACAAGGTCATATAGCATCGCAGAAGATTGCTAGGTTTTGCAGGTATTGTAGGGATTTCATCTATTCTTTGCATTCAATTCTCCAATTAATTTCTATCATTAAGCTGGTAAAATGGCCACTATAACAAACCCTAACAAGCCTCAGTCATCCAAGAATCCTGCAATAGCTGACAAACCCCTAATTGACTGAGATAGTGATATCTTTGACCCAGCCTTATCTTTTTCAAGTTAATGATCCATCATTCATAATGCCTAAACCAATGCCAACAAAAACCATGATTACTTACACTTGTGGGAATCAAACCTAGCTCTTGTTGATGTTTGTAGCATAAGATAGGTATTTCCACATAGGTCTAAGTATCTAGACATGTGGAATTCATACAAAGACTTCTACCTTGAGACTTTACTTTAATTAAAGTAATTATTAAAGTAAAGTGATTTTATTAATGAATTGAGTTTTATTTAGAGAAACGATTTGATTAGCATTAGTGACTTAAATAATAGCCATTGATCTCAAGTGAGGTGAGAATTAATATCAGTCGACAATCACTTTGGAGATTAGGGTTAGGTAATAAATCAATATTATAAAAGAAAGGATAGGGTGAAGGAGAAAGACACTTGATGTCCTTGAGAGAAGAGAAGGACTTTTACTCAGAGTATTGGATCACAGAGGACTATGATTCAAGGATATCTTGGATATCTATAGAAGGAATTAGATCTAGAGATCAGATAAAGGAGAAGACATAATAGGGACAATCATAAGTGGGTTTCAATTGATTCAAGTTGTAGCAGAATATACATAGGTTTTCTTAGTGAACATATGTGGGTCTCAATAGAGACAGATGCATATATGTAGGTTTTCTTAAGGAAAATCGCGTACATATCAGGAAGTGTGAAAGTACAAGGTCATACCAATATTCTCGAAGTCACGAATCATGAAGTGCCTATTGTTTAGGTGTATGGTCATCACCGATGGTCACATGAAGGAAGGCGTTTAAAATCCAAAGAAGCCAAAATGATTGTTTGTAAATGACAGAGAAGATAAAGAGTTGTGACTATCAGAGAAGCCAAGGAATCTTTGGATAATGGCCACTGATGATGAACAGATTTAGGTTAACCACTAGAGAAGACGAAGAGTTGTTATGATGATCTGGCAGAGAACTGGGCATGAGAAAGACATCTAGAAAAAAGAAGAGAGTGTGTGTTTTTTTTTGGGTGATGCATGTGGGTAGGACGAGACACAGTGCATAACCTGAAGGGGATATCCATGGCATAGTGAAGAGAATGCATAGGTAGCACAGAGCATAAAAGTTAGAAGAGAAGTTGAACAAGAGGTTGTGTTGAGAGTAGAAGGAAGAATAGAAAAGCATAGAAGTAGAACAATGCAGAAGCGGAACAAACCATAGAAGATAAAGAAGGCAGAGGAGACATGGAGCTGTAATAGAACTTATCAAAGAAAGAGAAAGTAAGTTAATTTTTGTAAGATTCAATCAAGGTGGTAGGGTGGTGCTAGGGTGGATTGCAGTCCTCTAAATTCTAGTTGGTGTTAGAAGATATTCTGGGAGTTGGTGCTTCCATCTAGTGGGTGCTAGAGAAACCCAGGAGTTGGTGCTTCCATCTAGTTGGTGCTATAGAAATATAATATTTGGTTCTCTCTGCAATTTTTAGCTTGCTATCAGAGGTTGTAGACTCATATTTGAGTTGGAGCTCAAAGACTGTGATGAACATGAATTTTCCAAATTCCAAATCAGTGTCTCTGTGTATTCTATGTGATTGATCAGTGTATATCTATGAATGTTAAGTTATCATAAACACATTAAATAATAATATAGAAAGAATCGGAAAATAATGAGAAAAGTTTCAAGCTTATAGACCCCCTCTGTTTGATGGAACAAACTTTTCCTTCTGGAAAATAAGGATGAGAACAAATTTAATATCTCTGGGTGTTGATGTTTGGGATGTTGTTGAAATAGGATATGTGAAGCCTGTAGTCTTGGCCTTAAAATATGATAAGCTGGAGTTTATCTTTAATGAAAAAGCAATGAATGTCATCCTCAATGGACTTGCTGAAGCCGAGTTTGTCAAATTCATACACTTTGATTCAACAAAAGTTATGTGGGACAAGATGATAATTAGTTATAAAGGTAATGAAAAGGTGAAAGATGCAAAACTTCAGACTCACAGACTGAAATTTGAGCAGCTAAAGATAGATGAAGATGAAACTATCAATAAGTACTTCTTACGTATAGAAGAACTTGTCAACACTATGAAAGGCCTAGGTGAAATGATAGATGAATCTTTTCTAGTCCAGAAAATATTAATATCTCTTTTTGATAGATCTAACTCAAAGGTCTCTGCTATAAAGGAAATAACTGATCTCAAAACATTGACACTAGATCAACTTCTTGGAACCCTAAATGATTATGAAATGAGAATCACCAAAGGTAAATCCACTACAAGAGAGGCATCTTTTAAAGTAGAGAAAAACACAAACTCTGATATAGATGAGATTGAAGCAAATTTTGTGACAAGACTAAAGAAAGGATCAGGAAAATACAAAGGTAAAATGCTCTTCAAATGTTTCAACTATGGTAACATAGGTCATTTTGCATCTAATTGTCCTCACAAAAGAATGGATCGGACATATGACGATGAAGAGAAGCACAAACACAAGAAGGTCTATAAAGAGAATAACTTTAAGAAGAAAATCCTTTATGTAAACAATGATGATGATCCCTCAGATGATGAAAGAATTGACGCTTCTATTGAACATAAAATAAATGATATCATGCTAATAGATTTAGAATATCTAAACACTGAAGACATAGGAAGTGAGTTCATTGATTGTGAAGTAGTAGTAGATATTGAAGGAGAACTTGTTAGTGCCATGGAAGAGATTGATAGACTCAGAGAAAAGAAAAGAAAAGAAAAATAGTTACTGCTCAAGTATGAGAAAACATGCAAGGAACCATCTGAATAAATTGATATGTTGAAGGTTAAGTTAGAAGAAGCTAAGAATATTGAATATGTCCTCAAACAAAAATTGAAGGAAGCCGAAACAAAATATGAAAAATTGGAAGCTGAAGTAGTGACTTTCAGAAAAGATATAGAGAGATTTCAGGCCTTCTATAATTTGAATCTGACAAGTATTAAAGCCTCAGAAGGATTAGCCTCCATTATGAATCAACAAAGGAATTCAAAGTTGAAAATTGGTTTGGGATATGAAGAGGGATCAAGTAGTGGTCAACCAAGAAACAAAGAATCCATCAAGTTTTTCAAATCTACAACCATTGACAACAACAAACCTGCAGAAACAAAGGAAGAGAATCAACCACCAAGGAGGAGTGAAGGAAAAGCTATTAGAACTAAATCTGTAGAACAAAGAAATAATACACCCTCTACTCAAGGAAATCATCAACATGGAATAAATCAACCTTCTCAAAGAAGACAACCATTTTCCAGGTACAAAGATTTTTTCTATGGATATTGTTTTTACTGCTCTAAATTTGGCCACAAAGCTATAAATTGTTCTTTAAGATTTAGACATGATCAATCAAGACAACCAAGGAATAAATACCTTCCACAATAAAGAATGAGACAACCAAGTAACAAACAACCATAGACTGCAAATCATGTGATGGCTGGGAAAAAGACGCATATTAAGCATAACAATCGTTATGATCCTTTATTCAATGAAATAAAATGTTACATCTACCATAATTATGGACATAAAGCTGTAGACTATTGCTTAAAGAACTATAAGCCATATTCAAATCACAGAACTGAAAACGTCAAGGTTTCAAAGAAGAATGAAGATAACAAGTGTGTATTAGTGTTGTCATCTCAAAGACAAAAATACCTCTGGTATATTGAGAGCAGATGCTCCAGTCATATGACAGGTGACAAAAGTAATTTCCTGTCACTCAAAGAAAATAAATCAGGGAGTGTGACCTTTGGAAATGATGCTCCAAGAAAGATCAGAGGTAAAGGTCTAGTAAGCTTAATTAATGGAAGAAGCAAATCTCAAGATGTACTATTTGTTGATGGTTTAAAGCATAATCTTCTTAGTGTCAGTTAGATATGTGACAGAGGATGTGAATTCACTTTCACTACCAAGAATTGTAAAATAAAGATAGTAAACACAGGAGAGTTGATTGCAAAAGGGGTTAGAACTGAAAATGATGTATATGTTCTAAAGGAAGATAAGGAGAAATGTCATTTAAGCAAATTTGATGAAATTTGGTTATGGCACAGAAGGCTTGGAAACATGAATTTTGATCATATTGTCAAACTAAATAATGAAGGTGCTGTGAAAGACCTTCCAATAATATCTAAGCCTAATAACTCTGTATGTGAATCATGTCAAATGGGAAATTTGACTTGTGCTCAATTCAAATCAAAGAGTTTCACATATTTAGAGAAACCACTTCAAATTTTTCATATGGATGTGTGTGGACGATCATGAAAGCAAGGTACTGGAGGAGAACATTACTTTATGCTAGTCATTGATGACTTCTCTAGACTTATGTAGGTTTCCTTTCTGAGAGAAAAATCTAATGTGTTTGAGAAGTTCAAAAAGTTTAAGGCGTTAGCTAAGAATCAAATATGAAGGAAGTTAAAGGCAATTCACTCTGACAGGGGAGGAGAGTTTCTGTCCAGAGACTTCAATGAATTCTGTGACAGACATGGAATTAAAAGAAAATATACTATTCCAAGTACTCCTCAACAAAATGGAGTTGTAGAATGCCAAAATAGATCAGTTCAGCAGATGGAATGGGCTATGATGAGTGAAAGGGACATTTCACAAAACTTCTGGGTGGAGGTTGTTCACATGGCTGTTCATATTCTAAACAAAGCACATCTAAGGCTGAACAATGATAAAACTCCATATGATTTGTGGTTTGGTCAACCTGCATCAATCAAGCAATTCAAAGTATTTGGAAGCAAATGCTACATCAAGAATAATGATGATCATCTGGGAAAATTTGATAGTAGAGATGATGAAGGCATCTTCTTAGTATATGAAATGAAAATTAATAGATACATATGCTATAAAAAAAATGCATAAATTAGTAGACTGTATTGATGTTCGAATTGATGAAGAAGCTCCTGTAAAAGATCAACAGAGAATAAGCACTAAGATAGATGAAAAAGATGATGAGAATAATGAAAATAATGAACAACAAATCTTAGAGTCATAAGAATATGATGAATCAGGTGGAGAACAGACACCTAGACAAGAAGATTCAGGACAACAATCAACATCAAATCCTTCCTCCAGAATTACTCAAAAGAATCATCCTGAAAGTCAGATAATTGGTGAGAAAGACAAAGGTGTACAAACTAGGAGAAGGATAATAAAAGACAATGAGCAATCACATATAGCCTTCATATCCATGGTGGAACCTAATAAATTTAATGAAGACAGTAAAGACGTAAATTTGTTAAAATCAATGAATGAGGAACTGGAACAGATTGAAAAGAATGACACTTCAGAATTCATTCCTAGGCCAATAAATAAAACTGTAATAGGATCCAAATGGGTCTACAAAAACAAGATGAATGAACAAGGAAATATTGTAATAAATAAGGCTAGATTGGTCTGCAAAGGATATGCTCAACTAGAAGGACTTGATTTTGATGAAACATTTGTGCCCATAGCAAGATTAGAAGCTATTATAATGTTTCTTGCCTATGCTTGTCATAAACAATTTAAATTCTATCAAATGGATGTCAAGTCATCTTTTCTAAATGGAGATCTAAAAGAATAAGTCTATATGGAACAACCAGAGGGTTTTCAATTGTTAGATAATCCTAACTTTGTCTGGAAGATGAAGAAATCCTTATATGAGTTGAAACAAGCTCCTCATGTCTGGTATTGCAGACTGGATAAGCATCTTCAAGACAAAGGGTTCAAGAGAGGAACAATTGACAATAATCTATATATCAAAACAGAAGGTAATGATTTGCTCATTGTGTTGGTCTATGTAGATGACATCATCTTTGGAAGCAATAATGCTTCATTGGTACAATGGTTTTCTTCTATCATGCAGTCTGAATTTGAAATGTCTATGATAGGGGAACTGCCATTTTTTATTGGTCTGCAAATTACTTAGAGGTTTGAAGGGATGTTTCTTTCTTAGGAGAAATATGTAAGAGAAATGTTGAAAAGGTTTCTAATGGAAGATTCTACACCTATGAGCACACCTATGGTCATTGGATACAAGTTAAGAAAGGGTGATGACTCACCTGATATTGATCAAAGTTCATATAGGTCTATGATAGGAAACCTATTGTACATCACAACATCCCATCCAGACATAATGCATGTTGTTGGAATGGTAGGAAGTTATCAGGCTGTACCTAAATAGAGTCATTTGTTAGCTGTTAAAATAATATTCAAATACTGGAAATGAACAATAAACTATGGCCTATGGTATCCTAGGAATCATAATTTTCAACTATCAGTCTATTTAGATGTTGAATGGGATAATTGTGTGGATGAAAGGAAAAGCATGAGTGGAGGTGCATTCTTGTTAGGATATTCTCTTGTAGCATGGTTGAGCAAGAAGCAAGGTTCCATTTCCTTATTGACAATAGAAGTTGAATGCATTGCGGTTGTGACTTGCTGTACCAAAGTATAATGCATCGATCCCAATTCATTGTGATAATACTAGTGCAATTAGTGTGTCAAAGAATCTTGTATTTCACTCCAATACCAAGCATATACCATCAAGTATCACTTCTTGAAGGAACAAGTAACCAACACTATTGTTTCCTTGCATTATATTCCATCCAAATATCATATTGTTGATATATTCACTAAACCACTTGCAAAGGATCAGTTTGAGTATCTACACCGGAAGTTGGGCATGACCCTGTTATCAAGTTAAAATAGTCTATCTGATTAGGGGGAGCACAAATTCATTCTCTATTTTCTTTGACATTGATGTCAAAGGGGGAGAAAAAGGTGTTGTCTGTATGCTACAGTTGGAGGTCTAAGTAGAATAGTTCAGCCTTTGAGGGTTTCCATCAATGCCAAAGGGGGATATTGTTGGCATGTTTATAGGAAGAATGTGCTTGTCATTGATGGAAAGAATAGCATTCAACCAAACCTTGAGAGCACAGAAGACAAGAAATATCATAAGAGATAGCGGTTTCCAGAAGTGCAGACAAGGTCCAAGAGACAGAATCACAAGAGGAGAAAAGGTCAAGACCCGTGAACACTTAGAAAACCTTCTAAGTCGAATAGATAAGAAGCTGAGGAGGAAGAGAGATAGTGGTTGTTGGATCACCGATCCAGAGGACCAACAACCATCGGATTGAATTAATGGATGGATAGGATAATCAAATATGGAGAGTCGTTGGATTTAATCCAAGGCAAAGATGCATCGCAGATAGATCGATTTGTTGATCTAAGATCTTGATCAATGAATGACATTCCTTTCGGGAATAAAAATGTGAGGAGGTTACGCTCCGAAGAAATCACTTTGAGATTTTTAGTTTGAGATTTGAAATCCCCAAAGCCCGAAGAGTCAGAGAGCTGAAGTAAATATCGATCGTCCGATCATCCAAAATAGATCTTAGCTGTTAGATCATCTAGAGTAAATCTCAAGCATCTGATCATCCGAAGTGGATCTGGGCTATCTAATCCAGAAGAGATGTGGCATAAATCTATGGACTCCAGGTAAAGACCCAAAGTAAGCCTCAACTCTCTAATTCAAGGACATGTGGCAGACCATGTTAGCAAGGACATGTGGTAGACCACGTCAGCAAGGACATGTGGCAGACCACATTAGTAAGGACATGTGGAAGACCACATCATCAAGTGACACATGGGAACCACTCACCCCATGCCAAGTCAACAGGTGACGGGTGTAATATTACGTCACTCCAGGAGATTTTCTTTGGGATTTTTACCATCAAAAAATGACAAAAGCTCTAAAGTCCCGAAGGCCGAAGTGCTGAAGGACCGAAGTCATGAAGGGCTGAAGTGACGAAGGGCTGAAGAGCCAAAGTCATGAGGTATAGAGTCCCGAATTCCTAAACGATGAAGACTCAAAGAATAACCTAGTCGTTGATTTCTAGGAGGGGTACATTTCAGAAGATTACGTATTCGGGCAGAAATACTCTGGGAAAGTGCTAAGGAGAAAGGTTTGAAATCACCGAAGCCCAAATAGCTGAAGTAGATGGGAGTAGTCGATCTGTGAGAGGACATGTGTACTAGATCGCAAGCTCTGGGTAAAATGCTTGGAGGGAAGCCAAGCGAGGAGAATCTAAAATCTGAGAATTTTGAAGGGAAAAGTCCCAGAGCAGAGGATAGTCATTGGATTAAAGAGGACAAATGTTAGCAAATCTTCCATTTCAGAAGATATCTAGTCAAAATAAATGAGAAGTTGATATTTGAAATCTCTGGAGTCTGAAGACCCAAGGGAGATCTCGACCGTTAATCTAAGAGGGACACATGTCAATGGATTTTCAACTCCAAAAGATTGATGTACGGAGGAAAGAGGGGTTTGAGATTTGAAAATCCCAAAGCCCATATCATGAAATCAATCGTAGTCATTGATTTTGTTATGAACATAAAATATACATAAATAGATATTCATAACATAATAATAGTTAATAAATAATA